>ML798158.1:246502-257014 GCA_009831015.1 Picea engelmannii
TATATATATATAACTGCTGAGAGGGGGATGTTCTAACAAAGAGACCACGATGGTTGAAGAAAGGTGGTGGAAGGCACCTGGAATGGTGGCATTAACTTCCACCGAACCAAACTGTATTTGGTCTTCACTGGCTTGGAGAACCAAGAGCGGCTCGCTGGCCCCGAAATGAATTACTCACCAGGATGGTAGGTGAAGAGGCTCCTCATGGGTTAATGAGGGATGGGGGTGAACCTCCCATCTGTGGAGGCCTCAGACCTAACCATCGCGGGGGAATTTGTGCCACATGCAACCTCACCGGGAAAGAAAAGGCAGGTAAAAGGTGTGGGGGGGGGCATGAGGGAAGGATTGTAGGAGGAGATCGGAAGAACTATGGAACAAAATACAGAATGAGTGATAGCAGAGAAGAAGGAGATTAACCTTCGTTCTTGGTCACTGAAGAACAGAGACAGAGAGTCTCAAGCATCGTGGTCTAGCTCAGGGGTGGCTAGTGGTAAATCCATTCGGAGTCGCTGAGCCTACGGTTGGGTGGAAACGAGCACCCCCCTCAGCAGTTGCATCACCTGGTGTTTTTCTGATAAGTGTTATATCTTGTATCTTGAATTTAAATGTCTTGAAATGTATGCTCATGGTTTGAACACTTATAAATAGTTTCTGTGTAGAAATGTCTGCATGGTATTTTGATCGGAATGGTGGTTTCATGCTTATGTTGGAATGACCACGTATGGATTATGTTTACATATGTATATAAATTGAACTAATATAGATTCTTCAAGTCTTCTCTTGGGAGATTTGTTCTCATGTTTGTCTTACCCGATGCCTTGGATAGATTTCCACACGAAGGCACCCTTTTGAGACCACTCCTTTTCCTTCTAGAAGACCTTCTAGTCTGGTCTTCAAAACCTGGTGTAAATTGCCTGAGGACCCAAAAGAGGATGTTATAGTTTAAGTCTTAAAATCTTGCACAAGAGAGAGAATGGTCCTCTCAGACTTAGGACATTTCGGCGTTTCGGCACCCGGGGTATCTAGGTGTGAGTCCTCTTGTACTCGCGAGTCCCGAAACCCTGACCCACGAAATCCTAAGATGATGGCGTGTGGATGAATTAAGAACCTTTCAGTGGTTTGGTACCTAGGATACCCTTCCTCTTGCTAAATGCACGAACGAGATCCTTTCGGAGGATCTAAGGTCTGTCACGACCATTAAATTGGATGAAGGAATGCAAGTATTAATGCCTCGACCCCTTTTTACCTTCGTAAGTAGCGAAGAAATCGGGACCGTCGATTTCAAGACCCATGGGAATACCTGGACCATCTAGATGTAGAATACACATGGAAGTCGGTAAGCATTTTGGCTTTTCGACACCTAGGAGATCAGAGGGTAAGAACCCTTGTACTCACGACTCCCGAAATCCCGATATGTGAAATCCCGAAATAACAGCGTCTAGCTAAATCTCGATATTTCGGTATTTCGGCATTCGTAATATCCTAAGGGCAAGCTCTCTTGTATTTGCAAGTCCCGAAACCCCGATTCATGAAAACCCAAAATGACAGTGTGTGGAGGGGTTAGGACATTTCGGTGTTTCAGCACCCAGGGTACCTAAGTGCGAGTTTCCTTGTACTCGCCAGTCCTGAAATCCCGATGGGTGTAATCCCAAAAGGATGATACGTGAACATGTTACAGTATTTCAACATTTCAGAAATCAGAATACTCAAGGGTGTATTCCCTTGTACTCGCCAGTCCTGAAATCCCGATGGGTGTAATCCCGAAAGGACGATACGCGGACATGTTATGATATTTCGGCATTTCAGAAATTGAAATACTCAAGGGTGTATTCCCTTGTACTCGCCAGTCCTGAAATCCTGACTTGCGAAATCCTGAAATAGTATAGTGTATTTCAGAGTTCGGTGTTTTGGAGTTTCGGCTCTCGAGAAACCCAGGTGCGAGACCTCATGATTCTTGCATATCGCGAAATCCCAAAGTATGAAATCCCAAAATGAGTATAGCGTGACTAGAATTTAATGTTCCGATGCTTCAGCACCCGAGATATATGGAGGCAAGTCTTTTGTCCTCACGACTCCCAAAATCCTGACTTGCGACATCCCGAAATGATAGAGCGTGGACAGGTTATGATGTTTCGGAGTTTCGGATTCCAGGAGACCCGGATGCGAAATCCTCCTGTCCTCAAATATTGCAAAATCCCGATAGGCGAAGTCCCGAAATGGACTAGAACACATGGTTTTGGTATTTCAGTGTTTCGGTACCCGGGATCTCCAAAGGTCAGTTTTCCTCGTGTTCGCTAGACACGAAATTCCGATGGATGAAACCCCGAAATGAACAAGGGAATACATGCATCACGATTTTTCCGAATCGTGAAAGCTGGGAGCACCTCTCCGGTAATACCTGTGGTCATAGCCTCCGATCATATGAGTATGGATAAGGGATGGCAGGGTCTGTATCAGGTCCCGTAGGGATTCGAGGAATTTTGTTCATCGGAGAAAAGATGGAAAAGGCTAAAAAAATTCGAATTCTATAGTGGGTGTGCTACACTACCTATTCATATATGAGGGTGGAAGGAGGTGGAAATTAGATGAATATGAGGGAAATGGAGGCTACCTATTCATATATGAAGGTGGAAGGAGGTGGAAATTAGATGAATATGAGGGAATATATGTTTATTTTCCATTTTTCAAAAAACTTGTAGGTTACCAATTCATGTACGAAGGTATGCATGAGGTGGAAATGAGATGAATATGAGGGAATTTATGTTCATTTTCCTTGTTCAATATGGTTTAGCATGTGTTTTTGTTGTTGTTGGGATTTGGTGGTCCATGCTTGTCATGGTGTAGCCTAGAATTTGGTGGGTGGTGTGTTCTTGTCATGGGTTTTTTAGATGTATTATCAACTATTATATATGGTTGTGGTTATCTTGGTTGTTGTGGTGCACTATGGAGTTTCCTATATTTGGTCTCTAATATGGTGATTGGTCGTGATTTTCTTAGAGATCGTGGTGTACTATAGAATTTAGTTGGCCATGAATTGTGCTCATTATGGCATAGCCTAAAATTTTGTCGGTGCTCTATGTTTCCCATGGGTTTCATGGTTATGGTCTCGATTATGGTTTTTTGTTGTGGTTGTCTTGGTGATCATGGTGCACTCTGGAATTTGGTTGTTGTTCCATGTTTTTCATTCCTCTCTTGGGTTTGGTCTCGATTATGGTGTTTTGTAGTGGTTGTCGATGTGTGGTAAAACATTTCATGGAGGAGGGTTGTTTTTCCATAGGATTATTGGTAGTTTCATTGCTACCTCTTGCATACACTGGTAGATTGGTTGGAATTGTTGGTATTTGGCACATAGAAAGGGATGTGTTTTCCTTGTGACAGTGTTCTTCCAATTGGATTTGTCCATATGTGTTTTCTTTTTGAGTTGGCCTTTAGCACATAAAAAAGTATGTGTTTTCCTTGTTAACATGTTTTTTGGTTTGCATCTATCCTTGTGTGTTTTCTTTTTGTATGTGATATGGGTTTCATGTTGTTATGTCCCATGTTCAACCCTAGGTTTCTTTGATTCCTACAAAACTATTATTGTTTCCCTATAGTATTGGGGTTTAGGATGGCCTTGTGGGAGTTGACAATGCAACACATGGGGGTTTGCAAAAATTAGAGGCGTTTTGTGTCCTGTGGTTCCTCTTCCTTGAGTAGAGGATGCCTAGTTGGGTTATCCTAGTCTAGTGTTTATATTTTTCTATACCATTTCTAGAAGTTATGGTATTTCTCAAGTTCAAGTGAGAATTTTTTCTTTAGGTTCATTTTGCACAAATCCAACGAACAACAACCTTAATACTTTTTTTTTCTTAGATCCATATGATAAATTTATCATGTCCTTAGTGTTTTCACATTTTTAATATGTCCTTAATATGTCCAAAATCAAGAGGGATATCACATTAAATTAGCTGGTTGACCACTAATATTGGCAATTGCACCCTAGTCTAACTGTGCATCCAAAACTAAAGATATAAAAAATTTATTTAGATCTGTGAATACGATGATAGACTACTAACTAACAACATGTGAACATGCAACCGAAGGTACAATTGAACAGGTACCTGCCAGATATTTCTTCGTCGAGTGAGGAAAGCTTAGGAAAAATAGAGGCCAGAAATGCGACTGCATCTAGTAGATATGATAAGAAAATAAGGACTAGAGGTGAAAAAGTCAGAATCAAATTTTGTAGACACATGAAATTTTTTCTTGCTGAAGGAGGATCACGCTCTTATGATGATGAGAGCATAGGAGACATAGATGTTCCACTCAGGTATAAACATCTGGTGAAGCAATGGGTACATAAGGAACTACCTCCTATAGATGTTGAATTCGTTCTCAACAATAGGACATATCGCATTGCACCATCCTCCCTGCATGGCTTGGGGATATTTTCCATGGATGGAATAATTGTAAAATACAATACAGTAACTAAATTGATGGACTATGTCGGGCCATGTTACAATTATAATGATTGGATGCAATTGGTCTGGTATATATGAAGTATGCGTAGATATGCACTCGCCGCAAATTATATACAACTAATAAACAAGGATAAAAATAAGGGAGCGCCTATCTAAATTGATGGAAGGCCTAAAGCTTCCAGCAATATCGCAGGGTCTATAAACAACACATGACCCGGGACAACAAACAAACAACCAAATTGCATATTTGAGGGACATGAAGAGAATCGGGTAGTCCTGTGCGCAATAAAAAAGATAGCTCCTAGGGAAGAGTTATTAGTGGATTACCATTTGAATCGAATAGAAACATTGACAAATAGTGTGCAAGTTCTTATGCAACACCTCTTTAAAAAACCTCTACTTATTGCATTATATTTTTTTATTATCTTTAACATTGTTGCAAATATTATCTTTAACGTTGTTTTTTTCTTATCATTAACAATTTTTTAAATATTTGGGGGTTCTAATTATATTTTAATGTGGCAGGATGATCGTGGAAAAGGGTCAACCGCAGAACATGTAAATGATTATCAATTTCCACTTTCATTTTACGTTTTTTTTTTTTTTTTTCTTATATAATTTTTTTGAAATAACATTGTTTTTGTTGAAATTATATGTAGTCAACATGCCATGTGGATCATGATTCTGCCAATGAGGAGGGGTTTTATTCTTTGATCCGATGCTCTTATTAAAAAAAACGATCATTAAAGCTAACAAGGAACTTGTTAGCTTGTTAGATCGTCCACAACAAACCCCGGACGTCAAAGAAAGGATCAATCTCCTTATGTCACAACTTAACACATATAAGGTAATAACCATAATTTTTTTTTTTTTTTAATGCAATCATATGTTCAATAATGATACTTTGTTCTTTAAATTTTACATTATCTCATGAAAAAACATTTTCTTTTTTATAAAGGAATATTTGGAGCCTGTTCAGCCTAGGGTTGGTAGTAGTGGCGCTACAGAGACGCTACAGAATCCTGATGCGGATGATCATACAACTGCTAGAGCACTATTTACTTCTCCATCTTTTACACCTCATTTAGATAGGAGCCATGACACGCACCGACATGCATCCACACCTCGATCAGAGTCTAGAGATTGTGGCAGAGATGAGGATCATAGTGATGTGGTTGAGATGGTTGCTTTTCCTAGAGCTAGACGTGTGACAAGCACATGGACCCTTCCGTGCACATTTTTGGTCAACGATAATGGAATTCCATTAAAACAATCAAGACTCCCAGGTAGTTTTACTTCATATTTTAGTCATTTAATGTTTTCCTCATACATAAATCATCTATATTATTAATTTAAAATTAATGATCATATCTTTTTTTGTGTAGGAAACGACCTTTTTTATAGGCACGTAGAGAGCAAGGCCTTGTCTATTTTTGGGGCAACCTTACGCATGAGGTGGAATTTCCAGAATTCCAACCTCAAAAAGGAACTTATGGATTATCTTGAAGGCCTCTTTGGTGTAGACATGTTCAATACAAAAGTGATCACATCTGTAGTGGGTGAATATTTAAAATATACCCAGGATGTTTATATATGAAGCTTGGCAAGAAATCCTAGGTATGAGTGTCCTCCCTCAATTCTAAAGAGGGAGTGGAAGGCGATCATTGATGATGCAAAAGATAATATTTTCAAAAAATCAGGAGAACAAATAACTGGTACACCAAGGTAAATCACAATTTTTTTAATTCAATACTAGCTTTATTTTTCTTTAGATCTAAATAAAAGTGTGGTTATATATAACATACTTGAATATTTTGATGATAGGTTTCCTGACACTTTGAAGGCAACCAAAGAAAGGATTTCAAAACATGGCCAACACAAGCTAGGCCAGGGCGGCAACTCGAGGTTACAGTCACGAATCGTAAGTACACGAACATCTTAAGAATATTATTTGTATCACCTTACAACTTTAAGCTTACTGCAGCGAAAAACATTAAAAAACCATACCCTTATGCAATGCAGGGTGACAACTTCGGAACATAAACCACGGAGGAAGACCTCCAACTTGGTTACAAGTATAGTTATAAATCCATGGTTGATCATAGGAAAATCATGGGGTAGACCCCAAGATCCAATTTGCGGGATAAGGTAAATAAAAATCAGTCCACATTAACCTTTCGTTACTTATAAAATACATAAATGTTTGATATCGTCCATAATTTAATGTCTTAATTTGTTTTAATTAGGGGAGCAACACTATCAAAGAAACCATTAGTACTGAACAACATAGCGTTGTTAGTGAAATGCCCCTAGAAGATCATGATGCTCCCCAACAGCCCCATCCCAGTGAGGTGCAACCCCAAGATGTTCCTGTGACTGAGGCCCACGATGGTAAAATGTATATATATTAATCATATACTTAATAATTTTGTACTTATAAATTTTGATGTTTCAATGGCAGAGAATGTCATAGATGATCATCCTTGACCTAAAGATCAGGTGAACAAGCCAGAAGCCATTCCAACGGTGCCGACTAGAGGACTAGGTAAATAATTACGTTGCAGAGCTTTTTTTTAATATTAACGAACTACTTCAATGATATTTAAAAATTGGCCATATAAATTTAATATTTTTTATTTTTTTAGGTGATGGCACCTCACAGTAGCATCCACGTTGTGGGTACGAGACCAGACGTACTCGACGTGAAAGGACTGAAACAACATCATCTGTTGATGAGCACCCAGTAAACAAAGACATGGACATGGATGATTTGCTTAAGAACTGGAAAGAAAAAAAGAAGACTAAAAGAAATTCATAATGTCATGTAATCATTTTATAAGACAGTTAGATTTACATTATATAGCTGATAATATACACAAGGCTATTTCTATGGCTTGTAGATATCTGTGAATGTAATTTTGTTATACACTTAATGACAAAGAGAATTACAATTCTTTTCATTGTGTCATGGACATGGTGTTGCTACTCAACATTGCCTCAAAGCCTACTTATTCATTCCTCTATGATATGTACAATGATGTTGAACCTTCCAAAAATCACTGCGAGAAGAAAAATAAGCCAAGGACAGGAACCCAAGGATTTCCATTCATAAACATGCTAAATACCTTGATTGAGAATGTCGATGTAACAAAGTTGAACATTGAAATCATAGAGCGATGACATAATCGAGCAATATGGGTGGTCATAGATGTTTAGCTATTATTCAATCATTTAACCTTTTAATGTCTTTGAAAAATGCACATTTGAAGGGTGGTCACCTCCACGACAAAGTTATATTCTAAAAGTTTTTTTTTAGGTGTTTGAAGAACATTCCATGCCCCATAAGACTATTTACACTCATTTATGGATTAAGGACCTTATTTTCATCCCCTAATCATGGTCAGGGCCCGAAGACCCATCCCGGCTACACAACAAATCCTAATGGAAACCCTTTCTCATTCATATGAAAAATATCCCCTTTAAAGGGATGATGTTGTAGTTAAAGGCCTTGATCATACTTTATGGATTAAGGACCCTATTTTCATCACCTAATCATGGTCAAGGCCCCAACATAAATCCCTACTACACAAAAAATCCTAATGGAAACTTCATCCAACCCATATGAAAAATATCCCCTTTAAATGTCTCATGTTGTAGTTCATGGCTTTAATCATGGCCTATTAACCCAATAATATTTTTTCAAGGCCTAATTCCTTGGATTTATCTGCCAACCATGGTTAAATCCTTCATATCCATCTTTGATACACAAAATATTATAACAATACCCATATCTCACTCAAAGGTTCATGATTCCCTATAGACAACATGTTATGTGGTTTAGGGCATTGATTGTGTCCCCTAATCCCTAAAGGATTCATAAATGACCCAAGGGACTTATTTTCCTCTCTTGACCATGGCTAATTACTTAATGCACATGCCCCTAGTGCAAAATATTTCATAATGGTACACATATTCAACTTGGAGGCCAAATATTTCCTCTAAAGGGATTATGTTGAAGGTGATGATCATGGATATTGAGCCTTACAAATCCATTTATGGAATAAGGCCCTTATTGTCCTCCCTTTGTTATGGTAAAGTCCTTGAGACCCAATCCTACTATGAAAAAACTCATTATTATACCCATATCCTACTTATATGACAAAGATTCACTTTAAAGGAACTATGTTGTAGTTTGAGGCCTTGATCATGGCCTATTAGATCAAGAATATTAACTTAGGTCCTAATTCCCTTGATTCGTGACCCAACCATGGTCAAGGATCCAGTACCCATCCCTAATGCATAAAAAATTCTAATGGCATCCACATACCACTCTAATGATAATGATATCTTATATAGGGCAAGTTTTATATAAATTAATAAAAAATCCCATCCTTGGTAAAACAATTCTCCTAATTGCATATGTATCCCAATTGGTGGCTAAATATCCCCTTTGAAGGATTAATGTAATGGTTTAAGACCCCATTTTATCCCATGATCCCTCAAATATTCATTTAGTTGAGATGTCTCTTCTTTTCACTACTTTACCATGGTCAAGACACTAAGATCCATCCTTGGTATGAAAAAAATACTATAGGCACCCATATCCCATTTTGGGATCAAAGATCCTTTTTAGAGGTCCTATGTGGTGATTTGAGTCCATGTTCATGGACAATATCCTTAAAATATTTATATATGACTTGAGTCCCTTTATTTTCTCTCCTTGTCATGGTTATGACCCCTAGACCTATCCTTGGTGCATGAAACCACCTAATGTCACACATATCCCAATTAGAGGCCAAATATCCCCTTGAAAGAAACTTTGTAGTGGTTCAAGGACATGTGCATGGTTCATGAGAATTAAAAGTTTCATTTAGATATTAAGAGCCTTTATTTTCTCGCATTACCATGGTCACAGTCTCCAAATTCATCCAATGCATCTAAAGTTTTATAATATTTCCCAAATCTCATTCATATGTTAAATATTATAATCCCTAAAATACTAATTTAGATCATACAACCCTTTTTTCCCATCATTGACCATGGTCAAAGCCTTGAGACCCATGCCTGGTATGCACATTCTCTTAATGATGCCTATATCCCACCAAGAGGCCAATGATTTGAATTTGTATGGTGGGTTGAGTCCTTTTTCACATACTAGGGCCCTAGAAGCTTCATTTACAACCAAATCTCTGAGATCTATATATTTTATGTAAAGCCTCCTAAAAGTACCAATAACGCGCTCAAGGACAAAGTTAATTTCTAAATTTATTTATTTTTAGTTGTTTGAAGAATATTCCATGTCCCATAAGACTATTTACACTCATTTATGGATTAAGGACCTTATTTTCATCCCTAATCATGGTCAGGGCCCGAAGACCCATCCCGGTTACACAAACAATCCTAATGGAAACCCTTTCTCATTCATATGAAAAATATCCCCTTTAAAGGGATGATGTTGTAGTTAAAGGCCTTGATCATACTTTATGGATTAAGGACCCTATTTTCATCACCTAATCATGGTCAAGCCTCCAACATAAATCCCTACTACACAAAAAATCCTAATGGAAACTTCATCCAACCCGTATGCAAAATATCCCCTTTAAATGTCTCATGTTGTAGTTCATGGCTTTAATCATGGCCTATTAACCCAATAATATTTTTTCAAGGCCTAATTCCTTGGATTTATCCCCCAACCATGGTTAAATCCTTCATAGACATCTTTGATACACAAATTATTATAACAATACCCATATCTCACTCAAAGGTTCATGATTCCCTATAGACAACATGTTATGTGGTTTAGGGCATTGATTATGTCCCTTAATCCCTAAAGGATTCATAAATGACCCAAGGGACTTATTTTCCTCACTTGACCATGGCTAATTACTTAATGCAGATGTCCCTAGTGAAAAATATTTCATAATGGTACACATATTCAACTTGGAGGCCAAATATTTCCTCTAAAGGGATTATGTTGAAGGTGATGTTCATGGATATTGAGCCTTACAAATCCATTTATGGAATAAGGACCTTATTGTCCTCCCTTTGTTAT
>ML798158.1:257833-276419 GCA_009831015.1 Picea engelmannii
CAAATCCATCCAATGCATCTAAAGTTTTCTAATATTTCCCAAATCTCATTCATATGTTAAATATTATAATCCCTAAAATACTAATTTAGATCATACAACCCTTGTTTTCCTTCATTAACCATGGTCAAAGCCTTGAGACCCATACCTGGTATGCAAATTCTCTTAATGATGCCTATATCCCACCAAGAGGCCAATGATTTGAGTTCGTATGGTGGGTTGATTCCTTTTTCATGGACTAGGGCCCTAGAAGCTTCATTTACAGCCAAATCTATGAGATCCATATCTTTTATGTAAAGCCTCCTAAAAGTACCAATATCGCACTCAAGGACAAAGTTAATTTCTAAAAGTTTTTTTTAGTGGTTTGAAGAATATTCCATGTCCCATAAGACTAGTTACACTCATTTATGGATTAAAGACCTTATTTGCATCCCCTAATCATGGTCAGGGCCTGAAGACCCATCCCGGCTACACAAAAAATCCTAATGGAAACCCTTTCTCATTCATATGAAAAGTATCCCCTTTAAAGGGATGATGTTGTAGTTAAAGGCCTTGATCATACTTTATGGATTAAGGACCCTATTTTCATCACCTAATCATCGTCAAGGCCCCAAAATAAATCCCTGCTACACAAAAAATCCTAATGGAAACTTCATCCAACCCGTATGCAAAAGATCCCCTTTAAATGTCTCATGTTGTAGTTCATGGCTTTAATCATGGCCTATTAACCCAATAATATTTTTTCAAGGCCTAATTTCTTGGATTTATCCCCCAACCATGGTTAAATCCTTCATAGCCATCTTTGATACACAAAATATTATAACAATACCCATATCTCACTCAAAGGTTCATGATTCCCTATAGACAACATCTTATGTTGCATATCTTCATGATTCATAGTATTCTTTGGATTATGTTGCATATCTTCATTTACTTTCTTCCCTTCCCTTCTTCCAGGAAAAACCCCTTTATAACGCACTGCAAATCAAGTGCCAACTCTCTTGTCTACTGAACCTCAGAGCACCAGTTCTGATACCATGTAGAAATTTTAGCTCAAATATATACTAAGTCATAAACATATTTCAACCTCCTATAAAGATTCAACAATAAATCAGAAATACTATATGGCATAGATATGAAACTAAAATAGTAGCGGAAATAATAATGAACAACAAAGAAATCATTCCATATAACACTAGTAATTTCTGGGCAATGCCCCTAGAAAAACCCAACTTGGGAAAACTTGGGAAAACTTGTTCAAGGAGAGTTTTCTTATTGAGCTCAGAAAAATTTCATATTAGAGTTTACAACAACAAGTAATCAACAACAAAAATTCTTGAAAAATGTGCCAACAAACCTCCTCGATTTGTGTGCTAAAAACCACACAAAACAATCCCCATTTTCTGCAATGTACAGTCCTATTAGAAACAAATAAAATCTTGATATCTGTGCACATTAGCAATATTGTTTTTCACTAATTTCGTTCATCCAAACACTTAGAAATTTTTTCCATCCTCTTGCCTCGATTTTTGTGCCTCTATGTTGTTGTACGACCTCTAAACAGTGATGTACGACCTTGCTTTTCACTGATGTCAACTCAACATTTAATGTTGTAATTTCTAGAAAAACGTGCCCTCTTCTCCTCTTGAAAATCATGCCCTCCTTCAGTTGTACGAACCCTCTCCTTCCTTGGAAATCGTGCCCCTCCTCTAGCTGTATGAACCTCCCTCTTTCCCTTGGAGAATGCACCCTCCTCTTGCTGTTACTCTCACTTCTCCATGAGCTCAATCTCTTTCTTGAGAAAAGTGACTCTTCACCTTCTTTCTCAAGCTCTCCTCAAAGTGTGTGTCGTCTCTCCCTCAATTGTTGCCTTTATACAATTTCCAATGTGTAACTCCTTTAACACTTGGTCTCGCAATGAGATTGATGGTCAAGATCTAATATTTCCCTCATGAGATCAACAGTCACGAGTTAATCATTCGTTGAGGTCACTTAAGTCACTAGAGTGATCGACAACCTCATAAATTCACTTTTACACATTAAAAAATAAAAGCTCAACTTAACTTTATAAAATCGCTTTATAAAGTCACTAGGGAGAAATGTGCTTGGTCACTTCTGCATGCTTAGCACCACCTATGCAAAAGTACCTCAGAGCCACCAAATCTAACATAAAGTGCATATAACGAAGCATTTTATGTTTTATTACCTAAATTGTTGTCAAGTGGCTATATAATAGAAGTGAATAAGTGGAGGGCTATTTCATGGCACTTGTTTGTTTATGTGCTCATACCTGTGTATACATATATACTTACCTATATGCATAAACATTGTACAACCTTTAAGAAGACTAATCTTTATTTATTGGGCATAAAATTAGTCTTGGCCTTGAAATATTTTGAAGGAAAAAGTGAAATGTTATTTCAGTAGTGCTTCATTGGCGGTGTTGAAAATCATGGCATGGTCTTACCAAGGTTGAACTCAAATTGCCTAGCCTTGCCCAAAAATGTAATAACAGTCATATTTCATTGTTCTTGTAAGGAGACTAGGAGGATGTCATCATCTATGAGCAATAGGGTAGATATCATGTCTCCATAAAAACCTCTACAAAAGAAAGTCATGGATATCATATGAGAACCATATTTAGGTATGATAACTATGCCATATAGTATCATACTCTTGATAAAGAATCCTAATTATTGAAGTTGTTCTTGTAAATTCAAGAAACATTGTCAGGATCTTTTGAAAGTTCACAAAACTAAACGGGGTTGGTGTGCTATTCTTTTCATGCTACAATTGTATGGCCAATGTGAGGATGTGTTTAAGAGCAAGGTAATCTAGATTCTTTCTCGTCCCTTGGATTTGAATCTACTCACTATAGGTTAGTGGAAAAAACTTGTAGAGACTATAAAATCACATGAAACTTGTTGGAACCCGTGGAAACTTGCTAGAACTTGCATAGAGCTTGTGATTTTGACCCCTAATAGGTAAACATGGACCCCACATGAAAAGAACTTGGAGAAAGGGATTAAATAGGGTTTTGGAGGGAAAAAAAGACCTTGAACTCCTCTAATGAAACCCTAAAGGCATATAACTCATTTTATCATTTATTCTTGAGTGATTGTGTTTCAATCTATAGTGTGACTGTGAACAAGGAAACTTGTTTTAGTGGGGTTTGCTATAATACCTTCAATCTCATGCTTTGATATCTCCTAAAATACATTCACACTCTCATGCTTCAATATCAAATGAAGGAAACAAAATAAATGATACTCGACATTGGAGACATTGTCTATTTTGAGTTTATGATTATGTCATGATTTATGTAGTACAATAGTTGAATTGTTGAACTTGTTATTATTTGATGGATTCCAAGCTATTTGAAATTTTGATTTATGGTTCAGTTTTTGAACACATTTCAAGTGCAAAATTTTATATTATCATATTTGATGAGATGAATTGGCGGATAAACTATTGTTTTATAGATTTATGGACGAAAATGTGATATTATTTTTTTTGCATAAAATTTCTTGTATTTTGAGAGTTTTTTTTTAATTAAATCTGATTTTTATTTTCAATTTAGAGTTCTGTCAATTCTTGCTAAGTCGTCAAGTTTTTCCCAGCCCCAAGATGGCCGAGATTTTGTTGAGTCTGAGTCTCACAACCTTGGTTTGAAGCAATGTTGTGAGACATGCCAAAGGTCTATGAGTTTGTTGAGTCAACGCTGAAATGAATAACCAATGAAAACTTGTTGTGAAACTTTCCTATAAATGAAACTTGCCAAAACTTGTTGAACCCGACTCGAACTTGTTAAACTTGTTGAAACCTGACAAAACTTACCCATTAAGCAAAGGTGGGTCCCACATGGAATTGAATTGGAGAAAAGGCCAAAATGTGCTTTTTGGAGGGAGAAATATGAGCAGGAACACATCAAAGGAAACCCTAAAGGTATATAACCCAAAAACAAGATGCATTTCACTCAATTGGTCATTTTATCTTCATTGATTTGAGTTTTCAGTTGGACTGTGAACATTGAAACTTTTTTCAGCAAGTTGTGTTATTCTTGTTTGGGGTTCAGTTGGAGTCTTGAGAACACTTGTATTTGTGGGCTGGAGACCAAATAGGAGGTGGAGAGCCAATATATCTACATGTTAGATCTTCAGTTTCAATTGCATTCTGATTTTGAAGAAAGTATTCTGATTTTCAACAAAATTGATTTTGGAGATTTCATCTTCATTTTTAATTCAGGGATCAACCTACAATGATATACTCTTCTCTTCTTTGTATTGAATCTTGACTAACCATGGCTCCTAATTCCAAAAGTTGGGTTGATCAAGAATGAGAACATGCCTTC
The DNA here is from genome assembly GCA_009831015.1 of Picea engelmannii. NCBI lineage: Eukaryota > Viridiplantae > Streptophyta > Pinopsida > Pinales > Pinaceae > Picea > Picea engelmannii. Next base: position 262,182 of record ML798158.1, read on the forward strand.
AAACTTGAATCGAATGATGACAGGAAGCTCAAGTGCAAACACTATAACCACAGTATGAAAGGGGGGGCACAAACAACCTGAAACACCACCTAGAATGAATTTGTTGCAAATATGTCATAGTCCCATGCAAGCTATTTGATTTATGTTTAAGTTTTTGAGGCTAATTTTAAGTGCCAGATTTTTTGTTATCATGTTTGATGAGATGAATTTATGGAAAAACTATCGTTTTATAGATTTTAAGGATGGAAATGCCATTAATATTTTTTCTGCACAAAATATTTTGTATTCTAAGTGTTGTTTCTATTTGAAGAGTTTTGAATTGTTTTTTTCCGAGTTGCCAAGTTTTTCCATATCCCAAACTCCCTGACTTTTCATCAATCCCAAGTCTCACAACCTTGGTTTGATGTGAGTTTAAGTTGGGTGGTTGGTGTGCATTGTAGTCAAAGCATGGAAACAATATAATGGGCATGCCATATATTGGTCTTAGGGATAAAGAAATAATAGGAACATAAACTACCACTCTCCAAAATGAATGAAATCATCTCCATACAAGCTTGGCTCTTAAGCAAAGTTCATTCATATTATAATCAAAATAAGATTTGTTAAAAATGAAACCTTCTTTTAGAGAAAAATGCATAATGACTTCAGGATGACCAAATAAAGAGGATGGCAACACTTTAACAAGATAATGTTTGTCAAGAAAAATATTGTTTGAACTAACAAGAAACTTGACAATTATAGAATTGATTTCAGTTTTTGTTGATTACACCATGTAAACCAATTTCCCTTAGTATATATCTAGAAGGCAAATCCATGGGGTAAGTAAGAGTTATTGTCCAAATACTCAAAATAACACATTCAATCAATATACACAGTGTACGCCAAATGTGAGTATGGAGCACAACTTTCTTATAGTTAGGAACAAATTCCTCCAAATAAACCAAGTACATCCATATCTCCAAATCATATGTTCAAATGTTTCACATATGAATTCAATCCAATTAAATATACGTTCAACCCCATATATACCCCCCATTGGATCATAACATAAGTACCCCCATTCGAAAAACTATCCTAAAATCTTTGTGGCTAAATCTTTTGCATAAACCAAGTAATCGAGTTACTTATATTTATGCTCTCATACAATATGATTATTCATCCATCCATATTTAGTTATTTTCAGTGTCATTCTTTGATAGCTTCCTTTCCTTTGATTCCTTAAATATTTGATAATACCTTGTCGCATAATTGTTCCTTGATGCCATATTCCATTAATATCCTTGACTTTACCATCTTCTTCCTTGGTAACATTGATGTGGCACCAAATCTCATGGAGTAAAAGAGTAAAATCTCTCTTTAACTCTTCTATCAAAAATATTTTTCATCTTATTTTAATATTCTTGGAATCTCTCATTCACTTGTTCTTTTCTCTGGTGCACCTTAATTATCTGATAAACTCTTCTAATAAGATCATTAAGCTCTTCATTTTCATCTTGTATTAATATTAATATTAAAATGGTAATATTAAATCAAATAATTTTTTAATTTTTAATTTTTTTTTAAATAAATATTGTTCGTCGCACTTGCGACGACAACTTAAATAGCTACGACAGTTTTGCAATATAAACAACAAAATTTTTCGTCACAAGTGTGATCACAACTTAAATAGCTGCGACAATTTTGTTATGTAAACAATGAAAAGTTTTCGTCACACTTGCGATGAAAACTTAAATAGCTACGACAGTTTTTCTATGTAAACAACGAAAAGTTGTCGTCGCACTTGCGACGACAACTTAAATAGCTGCAACAGTTTTTCTATGTAAACAACAAAAAGTTATCGTCGCAATTGCGACGAAAACTTAAATAGCCGTGACAGGTTTTCTATGTAAACAACAAAAGTTGTCTTCGCAATTGAGTCGAAATGTTGTTTTCACATTTTTTCCTAAATTGTCGTATTGGTGACGATATTTCTTTTTTGTCGCAATTGTGATAAGTTCCCTAGGGGCGTCGTGCTTGCGACATTTATTCAATTTCATCACAATTGCCACTTGACACAAAACCACGTTTCAGAGAGTCCAGATTCGTCACAAATTCCACCACATAACGTCGCAAGAGCATCGAAATAACCGTCGCAAAATGACCCAAATTTGCTAGTGATATGATTTGAAATATCATTGATTTTTAATTTTCAAATTATGAAAATGATTATGGGAGCCACAAGGAGGGATGTGTCTGATTTATTGTATAGTTATGTTTATTTTTTTTAAATAAATTAAATGGAGTTACAAGGGGTCCCACCTACTAGTTATTATTTATTAAAAGACCCTTATTATTATTATTATTATTAATTATTCCTCTAAACTAAAAGTTAGTTGAGTTTTTTTTAACTTAACTAAATGAAGTGGTTGAACTACTTCAACTAATTTGGAATGTATAAAATCCAAATGAAGAGGAAGAAAAAGAGGAGAATAGAAGAAGAAGCAGACTAAGGTTTTCTCTTGAGTTTTATTGAGATAGTTTAGTTTTCAATCATTCTTCAATTCATTAAAATCCTAATTATCTTTTATGACAGCAGGGTCCTATTGTAGACAACAAGATTCAAAGTTGAATTACATCATTCAGACACTTGTTTTCAGAGGTGTTGATCTATATTTGATAGTCTGTGTAGACTTGCCTTTTTATGAATTAAATTTCATGACTGATAAAGGATATTGTGCATAGTCGAGTGGGAAGCAATATGTGGCAAGTTGATCCATATTTTAAACTTCAGTTTTTACTTTCTATTAGAGTGATTTTGTATGGTTTTCATCAGGGATATCTAAGTTTGACTTTGGTCCAAACTTCCTCAGGGATTTTTGTAAAGAGAACAATTCTTTTGATTTCTCAAAATGAAATAAGCGATTGTTATTCTGTCTCATATGTGTTGATATGTGACTTGGTATTTTTTTCTTTTGTCTTCACATGTACCTTTTGCATCTGTATTATTCAAAAAATGGTATAAAAATGTTATACTTTTTTGCACCAATATTTTATTAAAAAATTAGCCTAACCCCTTGTAATTAATACTCGTGGATTGAGAAATAAATTTGAGGCTATAAACATAGGGTAACATTCCCAAATATCTTGCATTAGCCAAGAAAGATATGAAAATGCTTGAGTAAGATAATTTCATATATTTTCCTCAACACAGCATAGATAGACACTACCCATAAATATAATGACAGGTATAAACCAAAAATAGGAAAAACTCATAAAAATAAACACATAAATAATAATGCAACATGTAATTCAACACACAGTTGACACTTAATTTGGTAAGAATATCACCAAATACGTGCAGAACTTCCACGAACCTCCCATACTTAGACCACACTGCTCATCACTCTTAGTAGTGGGTCACCCCCGAGTTGGGACTAAACTCCACCCGGGTAAAGGGATTCCTAACCAGACTGATGTGTCTCAGACAAGAAGAAAGACTCTGTCACATGTGCCAACTCAAACTAACAGCCTACAGTCCCTCACTCCCCACATACTTGTCCCACCCTAAGAAGTGTGCCCCTTCTCTTCTCAACAGTCCCTCAGATGCCCCACTTCCCTTCCAAGGCTTCAACAATAGGTCGGAAAGGACGTATCAGAGCCTTGTAGTTGTAGTTTAGCACCTTTGGGAAATCAATTCCCAACAATTCTCTCACCTAGAGAGCCTTGTAGCTATAGTTTAACACCTTTGGGAAATCAATTCCCAACAATTCTCTCACCTAGAGAAAAAATGCTCACGGGCCTGACAACCCACCTCTTTAGTATCCCACGGGCCTGAAAAACTGCCTCTTCACTCTAGCTCCCAAGCGAACCAGGTACAAGTATAGGTACGGGTATGGAAACAGGTACAGGAAGGTACGAAGGACAACTCAATGAGTCAGTGAATTATGAAGGAAGCAAAGAATGAATCAATGATGGAAACATCAGAAAATGAACTAAGTCCAAGCTATATGTATGCATGTCCCCAAATTGAGACTTGTCATGTTGATATCTACTTTTTACCACTTGTCCCCATCCTTAGAACTTAGGATAAAATAATTATCCATACTTTATACTTTAAGGAATATTAATATAATATTCATTTTTGGCTTAAGCTCCCTAGCTTAGCCCCTTATCCTTAAATTATATCCCCACCTTTCCCTAACTAGTAGAGTTTAGTCCCCCATACTCTTTCATCATGGTCGGTATACACACAACGATGCATTATATTAATGATATGAGTATTTACATATACATAAATAGGCTCACTGGTCTTCATCATCTAGGCTCTCTGGCCTAATTCAACACATAAGCCTCCTAGCTTATAATAACTCTCTCACCATCCTATAAAGCACAACATATACATAAAGGCTCCCTGGCCTCAAAATCGCGAGCACTTAAGTTTGTTGCACGCAGTATCTTGGAATGTGCACACTTCATCATTTTAGTGTGCAGTACATGTGCGCACTATACCATGGAAGGTGCATACAAAACTTATATCAACAACTCACCAACTTATAAACATTTTTACAGTTACATTTACAATTTTGGGTTCATCCTAGGGGTATTACAGTACAGAGCAATGAAACCCTGGTTATCCCTCCTTGTTATTGTATTGGGGAGTGATGAAACCCTAATCATCACCCTGTCTACATGATTACAAGGGGCAATAGTTCTTTTTCTTATTGAATTTGGAGCCTATTTTTCCTCCTTTTCATCAGTGTTTTTTCTCGGGCCTTTACATTAGAATCCTCCATACTTGATTGTGGCTTTGGTTGATTGAAGTTCAATGATTATCACATGTTTTTTTTCCTCTTTTGAGTTTGCAATTCCTTCAAACTGTGAAATGGGCGTGACTTCCCTAGGTCAAATTGATCCGTTGGCTCAATCTGCACCATCAATAGTTTGATCCTCATTAGTTGTAGGTACTCTAACTTCTGTTACATTGATTCCAAAACCTTCTAAGTGTTTTACTTGTTTTTTTTTTGGATCCTTTTCTTTGATTTGGAGGTTGCTTAAGTTGCATTAAGCCTTGTTTTTTAGTCTCTCATTTTTCTCCTCTTGGGAAAATTTTTGATCCCTTGAGTGTATTCCTGAGCTCTTTAGACTTGTTGCAACTTTTCATTTTTTATTTTGCTACTCTATTTTTTTGAGGTTTCAAAAAGTGGTTTTTCCTTTACTTTTTGTTTTGGGTTCTTGTTTGAACATAGGTTGAATTCTTGTTATTGAATTTTTTTTATTCCTTGGGTGCTTGTTTTTAATCATATTCTTTAGCTTTGGGATCATTTGCAAGTGTCATTGAGTTATTTCATTCTAATTGAAAGAGAAATAAAAAGAAGGTTCTCTTTGCAATTTTTCATCTAAATTTGAAAAGAAGAAAACAAAAGTTTTACATCCTACTTTCATAGGTGGAGTGTTTTGGTACACATTTTAAAGAAGCTTGGATCTGTTTTGGGATTCCAGGGATATTAATTTAGTATTTGTTAAAGAAAAAATGAAAGTTTCATGGTATTGGGTATTTATTTACATTAAGAAGTAAAAGAGATCCTCTCCTTTCCTCAGATATAATTCATTGAAACCATATTTTTTGCATTTCATTGTTTTTGCATGGTTTTGGAGTTGAGTCATAACACCATCAATTTCATCTTCATGCACCCTATTGAGTAAACAATAGCCATTAAAAGGAACAAGGTACATAATCTAAAATAAATTAGACTTTGTTTTCTTCGATAGAAAATAAACAAGTCTAGGATTTTAGGGCCTTATTAGTAGAGTGGAGAGTTAAATCTTCAAGGCCATAAGAACGAAACCGTATAATACTAGAGAAAGAGAAATCTAGTAGAAGCAGTTAATGTTATTCATGAAATCTCCTCTCACACAAGATTCAAACATGAGGTCAAGTGAAGCGATCGGTTTAGATTTCCCGTCTCCTATTCGCTTAGTGGGACAATTGTAAGTTTGGGGCTTTGAAGAGTGACAAGTCCTCGAGGTGACACCACTTGTTCTTATTTTTTGGGCCATAGATTTGTGTCTGGAATTCCCATACCCACTTTCTAGTCTTGACTATCAATTGGACACCCCCATTCATTTATTGTGAATTGTTAAACATAGTAACCTCTCCTAGGATTCCACACAGGTGACTGCAAGGGGTATTCCTTCTGCAAGGAAGGTCCCTTGTGGTACCTAGGACAGACGTTCAATCTTCGCTTCAGTGAACTAAGAGGGTATTTTCCTATGGGATCTTACTTACACCTTGGGGGATTGTTGTGTGAGGATTATCATAGTTGTTACTTGTTTCTTCATTGACAACCTCATATCTTGTCTTTGGAAGATCCTTACTTCCTTTCTCCCTATCATAGGGGAGTTGTTTTCTTTCTCTTATCTTCTAGGGACTTTGGTAGTTTGTTCTCTTTGACATTAAACAAGACTTAGGTTGAATCCTCTTCCATGGAAACATTTCCTAAGGTTGCTAACCAAGGGACCCCTTTTCACGGGGAACCTTATGTTTTTCCTTCTTTTCGAAACTTTGGTCCTCCATACATTACTATATTAACTCTTCCCAATTTCACCATAGGGTTACCAGTATGGTTGTTTTCCACTCCTCTGGTCTTGAATGCCCCTTCTACTCCCCAATAAATATCTCTATCATAAGAACATCAATCTCATGTTGACCCTTTTCCTTGTTCACCTGTTATGTCTTCTTCCCTTTCTTCTTTCTCTCCTAGTGAAATCCTTGAAGCTAGTAATCAGGAGGTTAATATGAATAAGAAAAGGAATAACAAGAAGAAGTAAAATAAGCAAGGGGGAAATCAACTGGCCACTGTGGATATTGTTGATAATGTTAAAAATCTTACCAATATAGGTCACAAGCCCAAATTACCTTGCAGGATTTGTAAGGGTGACCACCTTCTTAAACATTTACCTGGTATTCCCAAGGTTTTATAAGTGTGGTCCATGAGTTCTCAATAAATCATGTTGCAAGCCACTATAGGTCATGCCAGTGACAACCCATCAACTAGTGATCAGAAGTTTGGGGGAAAAAAGGGTAAATTTAGGATTCCTTTCTAGTCATGTAGGGATATGCACCTCGCTTACCTTTTCCCCTGTATGGTAGAATCTTCAAACTTGTTGGAATACATTGGTGTTTCCCAACAACAAAACCCAACTACTTTCCATAAGTCTTCTCCCAACCAACCATTGGTTGACGAAGTGGTCGGTCTGATTCAATCCTTGGTCGATCCCACTCTTCATTTGGAGAGTGAAGTGGGCACCACTTAGGTTTTTATTTTCACTTCATATTCCTCATAGTTGAGGGTTTCCCTCCAACATAAGGTTTCCCTTCGGCTAAAGATTGACCTCCAGCAAAGGGTATAGGACAAATCACCATTTGTAAAGTTGGAGATGTGGGTTGAGTAGCTTGTGTAAATGTGGTTATTTGAATGACATGATTTTTGTCCATATGACTGATGGTAAGACTAATTAAATAACTTGGTGTGTTCATATGTGGAATTAGTGAAGCAGGAATATTAGTCGACCTATGTGTGGAGAGATATGTACTCACAAGTGGTTATGTCAGAGTAACTTGGGTCAGAAATGTTCCCAGAAAATTAGAAGCACCAACAATAGTGATCTGCGCTCTTCCAGGGTCAACTACAGGAGAAATGGATAGAGGAGGTGAAACTCCCTATCCCTCTAGAAAACCAAATGTCGATCGGTTCGTGCCAAAATATTGGCTAGTGGCTGAATTGGCCAGTAAATAGTAAGAAGAATAAGCATCAAGAAATCTCATGGACGGTTTCTCAACGAGTTATGGGCCAAGTGGATCATTAAAACATGGATTTGAGTGAGATACAAGGCCTTCCACGAAGGTTGTGACCAGTTCTTTCGCATGTTGGCCACTTCCAAGAGTTTCACTCTATGTTTCATAAGTTTGTTCTTCTACCATTCCTTCATAAGATGGTTCATGTTAAGGTTCGTTTTAAGGTTCTTGAACTTCAGGATCCAAACCTTGCATTCTGCGAGATCTTCAAATCCCTTGATCGACCACAGTGAAAGTAAAATGAAAATCCTTAATGCAAACTATGAACTCTGAAAGAACACACTCCTAAAAAATATCTACAGGAAATCAGCCAAGCAACAATAGAAGGGTCTTCCAGAAACGAGATATCAAGTTGTCAGCAAAGATATGAGAAGAAGTTACCCTGACCTCCACATAACAACCCTTGTTGATGCAAGAAACCCTTGCTTCACGGGGTCACCCTCCAAGGGTACTGAAAGTGTGATGCGACATCTTCCCCAGGTACCGTGGGAATCCCCCAACAATCATCTTTGTAGATACCTAGGAAATGACACTAAGGTTACCAACTCGCAGTCGGCCTCTAGGGGGGTACATTCAGCAGTCAAGACCGAACGTATGGGCAGGATAACAAAGTTCGAAGCTATTCAATATAAATGAATACACGTGGACCAATAATACTCTTAAGGACCATGAATGGAATCAAGGTTCATGAAGCACCAAGACCAAATGAACCCAATAGGTTCTCAAGAAAAACCCCCAATATATGCTCTTTCTGCTATGATTGGTTATGCTTTGGAGGGGTAATCTTCGTTGCTCTTCTGCACGTGGCACCGTATTTATCCCCTGTGTTAGAGGTGGCTCTTGTCCATGCCTATACGATAGTTGGATTTGGTCACACTTTGGTATTCTATAGTCTTGTTTAGTAATCTTGGACAATTTACTCACATTTTCCTAGTCCAAAGATTCTAACCCTATGCTATTGTTGGTGTACTATAAACCAGAAAATGTCTACTTGATTTTATTATGACGTTTTTTGATTTTAATGGCTTTCGTTACTCAGAAAGGTACATGGAGATGAAGCTAATTATGTGTGAGACTCAACTCCAATAGAATGAAAAAATAATGAAATGCAAACGCTTATTATCGATGAATTATATCTATGAGAAGGAGAAGAGTTATTTTCTTCTTAAAAAGCACTAAATATCATGCAAATTTTAAAATTTCCTCCTAAATGAAGAGAAGAATGATTACAAACTATAAAACAAATCCAAAATCCTAAAGCAAATGCAATACCAACTCTTTCAAAACATGTACCAAAACAAAATTCCTAAGAATGCATAAATTCTCTTTGTTTGATTGTATGCGCAATGAAATATCTTCAAATGAAAAGATTTTATGCTTCCTAACTTTCAATGAGAATGAAATAAATCAAGGTTTGACACAAAGGAACACGAAGAAAAAAAGAAACCAAACAAAGTTCACTAAAAATTTTTATGAGAACTGAAAGAAATCAAGCGTGAGACAACTTGTTCAATCAAGGAATCGAAATGGTGAAAGAGAGAAGAAATCATTGTTTGAAGACCTTAAAAATGAGTATCAAGAATAAAAAACTTCAAGATAAGTTTTGAAATCAGGATAACAGGAGTTTGAAAACCTTTGTGATGAGGATAAAACCATTAGTAAGACAGACTTTGACCCAAGGATCGGGTTAACCTAAGTTCTGTTGGGTATGTGTTATATTCTTTGCATGTGTGTGTGTGGGCACGTCAGATTCGACAATTGCATCTGACGATTCCTCTAGTAGTGCTATTTGTGTCATGTGAATCAGGAACTTTCCTAGGGGGGTCCCGGGAATTCCCCCCCATGGTTACGCGCAGCGTTCGGGGCAATGCCCCAAAATTTGTTTTTGGGCGGTTTTTGCTATTTTTAGCGGTTTTCTAAATTAATCTCGGATTAAGGTATTAGGATTTTGGTATCTATAGAATACCAAAAAAAATTGTATATATTGTATGGTGAATGGTGAAATTCGATATAATGAATATAAGAAAGGTTTACCCGATTGAGGGTTTCCGGTATAAAATCTTTGTGTACTCTGAGTATGAGCCATTGATTAAATTATGTTTTGCTTAAGAATATATATGCATTGCTTTACTTCACAGGTTTAAAACTTACATGTGGTATCAGAGCTCATCTTTGGCTTCATAGGGACGCCTTTGTTGCTGAGGGTTTGGCTCAGTCTTGATAGATCAAGTTTAACTTCGGTCTGTGATAAACCTAGGTTTAGTGGGAGCGTTTGCAGTGGAGATTCAAGTTTAGAAAGAGGAATGGCGAGCTCTTCTAGAATAGAGATAGAGAAGTTCAACGGTAAAAACTTTGAACTATGGAAGCTCAAGATGGAGGACCTTCTTGTAGACAAAGAACAATGGATCGTTGTGGATCCTGGTACACAGCCTACTGGTACACCATCTACTAGCACACAGTCTACTGGTACACAACCTACTAGTACACAAACTACCAGTACACCACCTACTAGTATGTCGAAGGAAGATTGGGAGAAGTTAGATAGAAGAGAAAGGAGTACTATTCGACTCTTCCTAGTATATTCGGTGTTGTTGAATGTCTCAGGAGAATCTATAGCCAAGGAACTATGGGATAAGTTGGGGAATTTGTATCAATCAAATTCCCTGGTAAACAAGTTGTTTCTTCGAAAGAAGATGTATCATCTTAGGATGGAAGATGGAAATTTTGTGACAGAACATCTAAATTCCTTTAATACTCTGGTAAGTCAACTTGTCTATGTTAATATTACGATTGTAGAAGACGATAAGTGTATTAGGTTGTTATGTTATTTTCCAGACTCTTGGGATAATCTGGTTGTAGCAATCGGTAGTACCACTCAATCTACATTGAAGTATGAGGATGTAGTTGCATCCTTGTTATCTGAAGAGATGAGGCGGAAAAGCATGGATAGTCATAGAACATATGCTTTATTTGTAAGAGGTCGTACCCGAGACATGAATCCTAGTAAGTCTTCGGGGGGGAGATCTAAATCTATAGGTAGATCTAAGTCTCTAGGAAACTCTTTGAGGAAATGCTGGAAGTGTGGTAAAATAGGGCATTATAAGAAAGATTGCAAGTCTAATAAGGTTGAAAAACCAAAGGGATCTGATAGTACCTCTTCCACAGAGGCGAAAACCTCCATTGAAGAAGGAGGTGATGTTTACCTAACATCTACAGGTACACATGTAGAACATGATGTATGGTTGATCGACTCAAGTGCATCATACCACATGAATCCTCACAGGGAGTGGTTCTCTTAATATGAAAAATATGATGGTGGTGATGTATTCCTAGGAGATGACTCAGCAACAAACATCATGGGACGTGGAAGGGTTAAGTTGCTGCTAAAAGATGGAAGGATTAGAACTCTCCTTGGGGTTCTACACATTCCAAAACTAGCTAGGAGCCTAATATCTTTAAGCAAGTTGGATGATGTAGGAGTGGATATTGTATTTGGAAAGGGCACTTGCAAGATGGTACGAGGAGCAATGGTGTTGATGAGGGGAGTTTGGTGTGGAAATCTATAAAATTCGTTGGGAATAACTTATACTAATGGGTGTAACAGTTTTTTTGTCCTTGAGCAAACAAATAAAGAAGAAAAGACCAATATTATCCCTGAAAACAAGACCATGATGTGGCATCAAAGACTGGGGCATATTGGAGAAAAGGGCCTTCGAACACTACACGGTAAAGGCATGGTTGAAGGTATGTCTAATTGCACTATGGATTTTGATTTATGTGAACATTGCATATATGGTAAACATAATCGAGTAAGATTCCCATCTGGTGCTACAAGAGCGAAGGGGATCTTATATTTGATACACAATGATGTGTTTGGACCTGTTCTTGTTCCATCCCTAGGTAAATCTATGTATTATGTTTCATTCATAGATGATTTTTCAAGAAAAACATGGATTTATTTTCTTAAAAAGAAATCTGAGGTATTTGAAATATTTAAAGAGTTTAAGGCTCTGGTAGAAAATCAGTCAGAGAAGAAAATAAAGGTATTGAGAACAGATAATGGTGGAGAATTCTGCGGAAATGAATTTGAAGAGTTATGTAAGAAGTGTGGTATATCAAGGCATAAGACTACTCCATACACTCCTCAGCAGAATGGAATTGCATAAACGATGAACAAGACTCTGATGGAAAAATCAAGTAGCATGCTCAACGGTGTCAGGTTAGGACAAGAATTTTGGGTAGAGTCAACGGGTACAACATGTTACCTGGTCAACCGATCACCTTTATTAGCGTTGGATGATAAAACTCCACACGAGGCATGGTTTGGAAATAAACCCTCTCTTCAACATCTTAGAGTGTTTGGTTGTGATGCTTATGTACATGTTCCAAATGAAAATAGGAGTAAGATGGATAAAAAGGCTGAAAAGTGTATCTTTATTGGTTATAAATATGGTGTGAAAGGTTATAATCTTTGGAACCCAGAAACCAAGAAGATTGTTTACAATCAAGATGTTGTTTTCAAAGAGGTAAAAGATGTGTCCAAACAGGAATTCCTACCAATGTAAGACGAACCTGAGAAAATAGAGCTTGAGTTGGGTGATGCAAAATCTGAATCATCTGAAGAAGAGGAAGCAGAAGTAGAAGAAGAAGAACCTCATACCCCAGTATTGAGGAGATCAGTGAGAGATAAAAGGAAACTAGAAAGGTATAGTCCACCTGATTTCCGTTCAAATTTTTCTTTATCTATTACTAATGATGATCCCATAACTGTCAGGGAAGCAGTGAATTTAGAGGATAGTTGATCAGGGGATCAAAATTTGCTCAATTTTCAAAGTGCTCGGATTGAGACGAAAACAGTACCATTGCGTCCGTCTCGTTTTCCTGATTCCGGCGGTATATTTATTTTCGCAAATGGAGTCCGTATGGAGGAGATATCGCGATTTGACCGCCAAGTCAAACAGATAAAAAATTGGGATGCTGACTGTACCTGTCCGTATAGTCCGTACGGCCACGTGGAGGGTCGTACCATCATGCTGACATGGCAGAGGGATGACATGGTGATTGTTGGTTGGATTTTCGTTGGCGAATACAGTGTTGACATGTGTGTCATTGGCAGCGAATAAGGTTTGGACACGTGGCCCAACCCATTGGCACCACGTGTCACTATCCGGCTGGTTGTTATGGTTGGTTGTATTTGTGTAAAAGGTATTGGGAGTCTGCAGGGTTCGACCCCGGGACCTCCCTCTATGCAAAGACTTAACAAACACTCCGCTAGCCAATATATCCGCATATGTTTCTTGTTACATAACCCTTTGCTCTTGTATTTAAAGGTGTATATTGTTTGATTTTTAAAAGGGGGCGGGTCGGGGCCCAGCCCCGACCCATTGTTTATTATGTAACCGTTGTATTATATTGTTGGGTCGCGTGCAAATGTATTATAATACAATACATTGCATTATAATGTATTACATATATATTTATATGTGTGTTAAACCATGCACGTGGGGGTTTGAACTTGTAACACAAGTTTAATACGCGCAGGGGTAATACATTTTGTATTCGTGCGGGAGTTATAACCCGTTTACACGGTTTTTAAACGGTTAAACTCCTTTTATGCCGAGCCTTTGGTCCCATGGCCATATGACCCAGTGCCAAGGCGGTTAAGGGCTGGAGGCACCCTAACCGTTCTACGGTTTGTACCGGTGCGCGGTTCCGTACGGGTCTTGGTTTTTCCGCTTAAATGAGCATGTGTGCCAGGTTTGGAGAAAAAGGGTGCAGATTGTAGAACCAGAGACAGCAAAGAAGAAGGGGAGACTTCAAGGAGGCTATCTTCTTCATTTTTCGACCGTATCAGGAGCCGAAAGAGCCCAGACAGGGGTTTTGGGATGTTGCGGAGCCATTGAAGCAGTCAGTTTGTCATTTTGAGCACTGTAAGACATGTTTTTGAGCACTTTGAGCAATTTAATAATAATGATCCATTGGAATCTGGACCAGGAGATGTAGCCCGGAGTGGGGTGAAGTCCTTTATCAAGTTGTTGTGTTTATGTCTGATGTCCAATGATTTTATGTGTTGTCTATGTGTATCTTTACATAAGTAATCCTTTAATATGTGTTGCAAATTGATCCGGTTGCTTTAAAAACACATAACAATTTCACTTGCAATTTTTATTCAAGTTTCAAGTCTTCTTCAATTTTAGATCAAGTTGGTATCAGAGCACTGGTTTTGAAGACTTGATTGTTTTGCAATTTTTGTTGGTGATTCTCACAAGGTTGAAACTCACACGAGGAGAAGGTCAACTTGTGGAGCCAAGTTCTTATCCGACGAGGAGGAAGCAGTTTCGTTCACCACAGATTGCAGAGAGACATTCACCAAGCATGGCACATGCAGATGATCATGAACGTGT
>ML798158.1:306917-356548 GCA_009831015.1 Picea engelmannii
AGGTGTGTCCAACAGTTACTCTATACTTCTAAACAATAAGTAACTATAAACACAGGATGTCCTTTCCTTTCTATCAATCAACAAGTGGTATTCACACATATTCTTCATGATCCTTTTGTGTTTCTATTGGAAACATCATAGAAAGAGACCTTTTTGAGTTACCTAGAATATGTTAGTGGAATTGGTTCTTCAAAGTGGATGAGTTTTCGGATTGGATTTAATTTTCAATTTTAAATTCCATTAAGTAGGGTTATGCAAGAAATTTGATCAGTAGACAAGGTCCTTGCATGGCTGGACTAGATTTTTTATTCACCTGATCACACATCTCAAAGATCAGGTTAGAAGTAGGGGAATAATCTCATCATACCTACATTTTCATTTCTTTTAATTTCTTGGTTTGAAGTGGATCAACAATAATATTCATAGCCCAATGGATAAGGCACTGGAACTGCAATGTTCTTGGACCCTCATAATGAGGTCTCCATCCCTTGTGGAGCTAGATGTTAGCACATAGAATGTATAGGGGTCAAATCTTTTAAGTTTCTAGGTTTGAGTCATAAGGTTTTTTTATTTATTTTAGGTTTTGAATCATGTCTTATGTCAATAAATTATGGTTGATTCTTTCATGAGTAAATAAATCTGACCTTAGTCCATGAAAGAGCCTTGGTGTCATGGTAGTGGTCATCGTCATGAGAGAAATAAGGGTAAGTATTGGTCACACCCTTGGTCTTAAAACTCATCATTGTCATGTGTATTGTCTCAAAAGGGGTGTACAAACGTTCTTTATGTCATATTTAACCATTTGATGGTCAAATCATGTGTCAAGTCGACCTGCTACAAATTCACTTGAAATTTCACAGCAAATCCAGAAAGTACCCCATGCACTAATCACATATCATTATGCTTTGGAAATGTGACATTGGGTATCTTATTTTTTTCAGTTCCACTTATTTATCATGTTATTCAAGTCGGTTTCAAGAGGCAAGTTTCTCAAATTGAATATAGCACACTGCAAAATTGATTGTTCACTGCAAACTAAAGGATCGCGCCGTGAATCCTATGTTTTACACATAATTGCCACAAAATTTTTCCTGATTGCAGCCTCATCCAGTTTAGGATTTTGGTCTTTCCTCTAATCTCCTACTTGCAATCATTTCATTCTAAAACTATTTCTATACATGAATACTTCATTCAGTAAATCCTAAATTGTGCAAAATTCAAATCAAAAACCCTAAATCTTCTTTTTTTCATCATGCATCTGATAACGATTGTTATAAAAGGGTAAAGGGTTTTCAAAAAAATATCATGGATAGTCAACAAGTTAAGAAAGTTCAAAAAGGGGGATAAATTGTCAGGGTAGAGCCCCATGACCTGTAGCTTATAAATTCTGAACCATTTTTCAAGGAAGTATTTCAGAGAGTGGGTTAACTGGTTTTTTGTGAGAATATGCAGAGAGGACACCTTGAGGTTGTAGTAGGAATTAAAAAAGGTTTTTAATTTTTCTTGCAAATTTTTGGCCGCAACTGATATGTTTTTAAGAAAAAATGACACCTACAGGAAATTCCGCAGTGCATCCTGCAAAGGCGCTGCAAACTGCTAAATTAAAACAGTTTGCAGCAAATTAGTAAGCAACAAAGTCGTATTTTCATCATATCTTGAAATATACGAACTGGGATTTTCTGCAATTATTTTTTAAGGAGAAACATAATGTATTTGACTTTCTGACCAAAAATCATCCTGACCCAGTTCGTTGTTTGGGAGAAAAGTTGAAAACATCACCTATAGGAAAGTTTGCGACGAATCCTGCAATTGGGCTGCAAACTCTAGCAGTCTGATAAATACGATTTGTAGGAGGGATACCACCTTTCTGAGGGGGTTCAAATAGTTTCCTAGGAGGTAGTTGGAAATGAGGGACATGTGTTCTATCAACAGATCAAACATCATGATCTATTTCAAAAGGAATTTATCACAATAGACAAGATCCAAAAAAATAGGATCTAGGTGGATTTTATGTTTCACCTTGTTGTAACAACTCCTAGAGAAAAGGGAATCCAATGCAACCACTTGGGACTAGACCTCTTTAGAGTAGGAAGGAATGATACACTATATATATAAAAATAAAAATTAATGAAATGGTTCAGTTCATGATCCAAGAGAGGAGAGATCTTGAGGAGCAATTTAGTTGCTTATTTGTAAGCTTGAGGGCCTGTTTCTAATCATATTTTCTACCATTAAAGATTCATGAGAGCTGTTTATCAAATTGTATTCTTTGTTTTCCATTTATTTTGTCATCATCTTACTTGAATATATTGTAGGTATTGAAGATCAATGGTTGTCCATGGGTAGGAGAATTCATGAGCTACAAAGGATTTGCAGTGATTGTCTCCTTTCATGATTTATGTTCAAGTATTGTTTTAACTTATTTTGCAGAGAAGATCATTTCTTGATGAATATTCTGCTTAGTGTCATCTACTCCATTCTTATGTTCATCATTACATAGCCCTTTGTTCTGGTATGCAACTTGATTTCCTTTGATATGTAGAGTGTTTATGACTCCATGCCCAATGGAATGTCTCTCCAAATAGTTTGTTTCCCTCTTTCTTGTTCCTTATTGTTGATACACCAACCATAAAATTGATTTAGTTATTCAATTTTTGATGGGTATTAGGCTTACACCTACAACAGTCTAGGTGTGACTTCTAGTGCTAACAGTTTCTAGAAAATTTTGGTGATTTTTAAAGTAAAGTACATTTATGCTGTAAAATTTTGGTTAATAAAATGGAAATTGGAAAATATATTTTTTTTGAGAAAAAAAACATGGAAGATTATCCCATGGGTGAAATTTAGCCACTAAAATTTTCCCTATACCTAGTGGTTGTAAGATATGTCAAGCCCCCCACTAGCTTCATGTAGAATGATTCATTAAATTCCTTAGAGTTAGTCCCGACTGAAAGATTCAACCCTTTCTCCATAGGTGTAGATGATATTTTGCAATCTATTATTCTAAACCTGTCAAGCAAACTCTTGACATATTTTGTTTGTGATACAAACATTTTTCTACATGTTCGCCAAAATTCTACACCAAGTGAGTAATGTAAGAGGCCTAAATTAGTCATTTCAAAATATTTAATCACATTATATTTGATATGTTCTATAGAACTTTCCTCAGTACCTTTGATAATGTTGTCATCCACATAAATGGCCAGCAGAATGATAGCATTACCAATTCTAATTTTAATGTATAGATTGGAATTTGAAGGAATTTTCTAGAACCCTATTCATCCAAGTGCATGTGAATCTTAATGTACCATGGACAAGGTTCCTACTTTAGGCCACATAAAGCCTAGTTAATTTTGTAGACAAGATTTTCCTTCCATGGAACCTGAAACCATTATGGTTGATGCATGTAGACCTCTTCCTCTAAACCTCCATTGGGGAAGGCACTATTCACATCCGTCTAATGAACCTTCTAGATAAATTGTGTTTCCATGGATATAACTAATTAGATGGTGTTGATATTTGTTGTAGGATAATAGGTATCCTCATAGCCAATTCCTTCTTCATGAGAGAATACTTTTGCAACAAACCATTCCTTGTACTTTTAAAGTGTACCATCTTCCTTGTACTTGAACTTGTATACCCATTTGTTTCCAATTGGTTTCTTCCCTAGTGGAATATATGTGAGATACCAAGTCTAATTTGTTATCAAATTCTCATGTTCAGCTACCATGACCTTCTCCTATTCACGTCCCCCTTTTTCCTCCTCATACACCTATGGCTCATATACTTCTTGAACATTGGAAATTATAGCAATGTTGATTGAACTAGGTTCCCTTCTATGGTTTCTCAATGAATGTCCCTTGATCATTTCATATATCGAAACATATCAAATGGTTTTGTTCCACCACTTTGGTTTTTTCTTGGGATATTCCCTATTGAAGATATCACCATGATTTGGGCTACTAGTACCTACATTGATAACATCAAAATCATATCATGGATACTCCTCATGATCATAATCCTCCTCCCTTTCAGGTGAAGCTACCTGAATCTTAATACCCTAATCCATAGCTGCAATAGGTTATTGTTCTAGTATTTTGATCTCTCAAGAAGTATAGAAATGTCCATCTTCCTCATCAACTATAACATATTTACTAAAGATCAATTGATTGGTTTTAACATCATCCAATTTGTAGGATTTATGGTTGTCATTGTAGCTCTTGATCATCGATTTGTTTCTCTTCAAGTCTAACTTGTTTATCTTCTCATATGGAATGCAAGAATAAGAAACAAAACATGAGACTTTAAGATGATTGACTTTGGGATTCCTTCTAGAGCATTCATCCTCTAGAGTATTTTATTTCATTGTCATCATTAGATATATATTTAGCGAGTATATTTTTGCATCATACACCTACCCATCTCTATTATTGTGTATTTCCACCTCTCAACCACTCCATTCTACCATGGAGTGTAGGGTGTAGTGAACTGTATTTTGATCCCATCTTTAGCACAAAATTTATTCAATTCTTTGGAACATAATTCCCCACCATTATCATACCTAAGAGTGGTAATGTTACAACCTGACTATTTTTCTACTAAGTCTATGAACCGTTGAAACTCACTAAATACATCATATTTCAGTTTCAAAAAATACACCCACATTTTTCTACTGTAGTCATAAAAAACAAGAATGGAATACCTTGCATCAATGATGGATGTCATGTTTATTGGTCCATAAACATCTACATGAACCAATTGAAGGACTCTCTTAACTCTCCAAGATTTTCCTTCATCAAATGGTGTCTTGTGTTAGTTCCTTACCTAGAAAGATCCAGATACACCCTATATTTGTTACTAAATATCAAGAAGTCCATCTACTTGATTCTCTTAATCCAGTTGAGAGAGGTAGATCAAGTTAAGGTGCACATACCATTGATGTCAAAGTGTAGTGATTCATGATGCACTCTTGGCTACCAATGTATGTTCCTTGTCCTATCCAATATCAACCAATTTGATCAATCCATGATCCTCCACACCAAGAGAAATAGTATTCTTGGTCACCTAGTCAATTATATAGCATTTTTTATTGCTAAAATTGGCATCTAGATGGAATAAGTACCCAATAATTCAACTCATTGAAAGCAAATTAAGATCCATACCTGACACATAATACGTATTGAGAAAAATCAATGCTTTTTCTCCAAAGGAAATTTGCACATTACATTTTTGAACTACTATGTACTCTACCCCGCCACCAAAGATCACTAATTCCCTTAAGGAATATGCATTGTACTCTATGAACAAGTCTTACCTATTGGTGAAGTGTCATGATGCACCTAAATCAATGTACCAAGAAGATGACTAGAGTTGATTCACTTGATTATTGGTCATGAATGTAAGGAAGGATGACGTTTTCTCCTCTATATACTCTGTGACATGAACCTTCTCCTAAGGCCATCCTTGGTTGGATTTTTTTATCATCCAACCACCTTTTTTAGTGCTTCTTCATATGGACCACCTTGCCACAATAGTGGCAAGTGGTGGTATTTAGGTTGTTTTTGGCATGTTCACAATTTCCTTGACTTTTTTTATTTTCCCATTATCCTTTTCCCTTGAAATTAGCTACAAAGGCTTGTCTTGAACCCCATGTCTCATTGTTGCTCCTAAATTGTTTCTTCCAATTGTCCAATTGTAAGTGTGTATTGAATAACTCATCAAACTTTGGGTGAACATCCATAGTGGTAATGTTTAGCGTTTCAATAAAGTGCTCATAAGCATGTGGTAAGATTTGTTTGACAACATAGATATTCCAATAGAGGACGAACACCTTCAGTAACCACTCACACAACCAGATCAAAGATCAACACACCAATGTTTTGACGTGGTAAAACCCCTATGGGGAAACATCCATGACCCCAGCCAATGCGGCCACTTGGAGCAGTTTATTAATGCAAAAGAAAAAGATTACATAGAGATTTTACAAGATATTTTCTCACAATCGATCATCAGAAAATGACCCTCCATGCTATTTAAATAGAGATCATGGACCAATCGGGTGTTAATCCATGTATCAATGGCCGTTAAGATTAAGGAGAATATGAACCGTCAGATCACTCTATGTCGGGAACATATCGTGACCGTCGGATTTCCTAACTACAAATGTATACTAATGCATCCTAAAGAAACACACTAAGAAACACACTTTTACCTAACAACAGATTAGACCAAGTAGATATTAACTAACTCCTAAGTGTCTAAATATCCTAACAAGATTTTAATTTTCATTACCACCATGTCCTCCTCTTCCATCTTCTGACCAATGGTGGACAAGTACTCTCCAATACCCTTAATATTGAGCAAATGCTCTCATAATGATGCATTCTCATCCATTGCAATTGAAAAAAACATATTCTTCACGGAGAATCATATTCCCTTGTTTAAAGTCTCATGCGCCTCTTTCAAATACTTTCAAATCTCTGATGATTTTTTTTTTGTCTGGACCTATGGAAGCATTTCATCTATGATGGACAACTTAAGCAAGATTATTGCTCCTTTCTCTCACTCATCAAACATATTCCGCTCTTTACCCACATTTTTTGGTCATATATCATTATTGAGGATGATAGTAGTGAATAACATATACTCAAACATGGCCAATGTACATTGCTTCCATATATTGTAGTTCTTTTCAGAGAACCTTTGGCTACCTTCTACCATGATGTTAGGAAAAGAGGCCATAGATACAAGTAAAAAATGTAGAAAAATATTTGGAAACAAAGAAAAATATCGGTTCTTCCCTCCATGAATCTGCAATCATGGAGTAAGAACACCTGGATTCTTGTTGTAAATTGATATAAAAGACACATATTATTGAAAAACATGTATATTTCTAATAAATCTGCCCAAAATTTATAGAGATATACTCTCAAACAACTAAAAGACTCACATATATTGATAGAAATGCTCTCAAAAAGCTCATAATTAGTCAATTTCTACTTGGATCCACTAAAAACAATACATTAGCAACCAATTCTTCTAGATCTACAAATTTGGGCATCAATATAGGAAATAATAGGTTGAATTTGCTCCAAAATCATCTAAATTGATCTTGTCTTTGAATGACCTGAAAGTGTTTTGGCTCTTTGATGTGCCACACTGGCCTTGATCCATCTCTATCAGTAGTAGTCCTTAGGTCTTCATGCTTACATAGAATCTGTGGCACCCAAATTGTTGAATTCGCAATGAGAATGTTGATACAACTTCAAGAATGATGGGTTCTAATACCATATAATGATAACATAAACACGTAAAGAGAACCAAGATATGGGTACTAATACCATATAATGATAACATGAACACGTAAAGAGAACCAAGATTACATTGATAATGAGAAACCAAAATATTCCTTATAAAGAGTTACAAGCTAGTTGAGTCATTCCACTTCATAAATGTGGGATAGACCAAAAAACACGCTAAGTGAAATAAAGTATAAAAGCATACAATAACTTGAAGTCCAAGTGACTTTATTAATACCTATGTCTAATATCTACTTGACCATTATAATCTTATATTTACTTTAACATGGGGCGTGTTTTCTTCTTTTTTAAAGTTCAAATGTTTTAAAATTTCAATACTAATTATAATTCTTTGTTTATAATTACAAAGATAAAAATGGCCAAGGTTGAAAAACCTAGGGCTACATCTTGTAATAGCAATAGCCATGGTAATGGAGTTGAAGTTGATCCTATAGAAGAAAATGATAGCGATATTATTGAGAATGAAAGGACAAATATGTTCATCCATGACAATTTTGTTGTCATTGATGAGGATGCACCCATGGATGAAGTTTATGATGATATTCAGGATGTACAAGCACACAAAACCTTATACAAAAACTCAAACATAAGCCTTCTCTTTGTTATTTTGTTGTTGGTCAACTTGAAGGTATTGAATGGTATTTCAAACACATCTATGACATAGATTCCAAGACATGTAAAATAATTCTTCACATAAATATAAGTTTTTGTCTATTTTTTTGTGATTGTAATAATTAGGATACAACATCCATTATTCATACATTAATTTAAATTTTCTTATAGATTGTTAGGTGATATTCTCCTACCACCATCAAATACTTTACTACCTCTCATAGATTGAGAATTGTGTGCCCTTATGAAAGATATAGGAATGGAGTATCGAACAATTGATATACATCCAAGCAATTGTATCATATATTATGAAAAGAATGAAACAAATTTGAAATGCTCTATATGTGGAATTGGTAGGTATCAAAGATCCATGTGGAATTAGTAGGTATCAAATGTCTATTTTAACATTTTGACACATTCAATAAATAAATTAATTGGACTTTTTGGTCAATTATGAGTAGCTATATAATTGTTGGTGAAATCACAAATAAATTGCATTTTTGAATACATAAATGGATTAAGAACCGGATTTGTACAAAGTCAACAACTAAAATCTACAATTTTAACAATTCTTGACAAACTTTCTGAAAAAATTGATTAAAAAAATAGATGAAAAGAGTCCCAAAAAAATGGATAGAAAAAGTCCACAACCTAGAACTTTGTCCAAAAAGTAGAACTTCTAAACTATCTTAAAATTAGATTGAAACCGTCCACACGATTTTGAGTATTTTAGCTTTGTACCTCCATTGAATGCGACCAAACTCGCCTTTTCTTTTAGAGTGTAAGTTGGCTACCATGAAAATTGATCGATTTCCAACGTTGGCTCAATATAAGACAAAATATGTATACCGACTTTAAAGGAAAGTGATAAATGTTGTACGTATTACACTGAAACTGCAACACTGTTTCGAAGCGTCCTGCAATCTTGGCTGGACGCTTACATTCAGATTTGGCTGTGAGGACCGTTTAATCGCGTAGCAAATATTTCGAAGTTCAAAGGCCTTACCAAAAGTAGAAATTTATTCAAAGACATGAGAGGAGGAAATAGAAGGTGATAAGGAAGTTCTACATAAGTTTGGAAGTTCCTTATTAAAGTGTAATCATGTAATTGGTGTGTAGTTTGTTAGATATAATTGTAAGAAGTCAGATTGGTATGTTTATTATAGGTATGTTGTATACTTTGTAGTAGAGTAGTTATTTTAATAAAGGTTGAGTAGAAATAGGTAATTAATGTCCAATAGTAGTAGGTAATTAATGTCCAATAGTAGTAGGTAATTAATGTTGAGCAGCTATAGTTGGATAATCAATTGTTGGTGGTTTCCAACATGTAGAATTGGAAAACCATAAATGATTTATGGTTTTATTATGCCTATTTATTGAGTGCTTCGGTTGAAGGTAAAGTGAGAGCATGGAGACCTATAATTTATTGTAACCATTTGTTAGTTGCTAAATAATCATTCAGCATACCTTGAAGTATGGGGTTTTTCTCCTAAAAGGGTTTCCCCAAAAAAAATCATTGCTTAATGGTTGCATGATTATACTTTGTTTATTACTACAACTGTGCTTATTTAGTTTTATGCACATTCCACTCAGTATAGGAAGCTTATTATGCACATTTTTTTTCCTTTCATTTTGTACCAAAGCATGATCACCTCGGATCCAAGGTGTTATGGACAAGGTTTTTTTTATCTAATCTTGGTTTGAGTGGGACCTTGTGCATAAGGAAATATTATTGCAAGGAAATGTCAAGCATGTCTAGATTAGAAATGGAGAAGTTTAATGGAACTTACTTTGATTTATTGGAGCTCAAGATAGAGGATTTGCTCATAGATTGAGATCTATGGGTTGCCTTTCATTTTCCCTTCATCCCTTTTTTCTTTGGTGTCCTTTGAAGCATGTTTTGAAGCATGGATGGATTTTATCAAGAAGTAGTATTTTCCATTGAGTTGTTGCAACTCTTCCTAGAGATTACTTAGTAGGGATTTTCTCTTCACTGAAGTTGAATCCATGTGATAGGCTATCATTTCTTTTGCATGCTAGTATAGGTTGAGATTCAAATAACCTCTAGTGATTTCACATCATGAAAACTTGGTATCAGGGATGATGTGTGCCAATTCTTTGTCTATATTCTTGTTGGTGGTGGAAGCTCTACACCCACAAATAATGTCATCTAGTTTGTCTAGATTATGAATAGTGGTGGCCCCGTCTTGACCAACGAAACCCTATGCTATGCATTGTGCCTTTGCATTACAACCTCTAGTTTAGGTCCTTTTGAGGGTGTCTTCCTAGAAAGTATTTCGTATGGGGGATTTTCCCCTACCTCTGTGCATGGATTTCTTTGGTTTGGCCCACTTCTCCTTATCCTTCTGTTGGTATTTCCCCCATGTCTCTATTTACGCTTCATCTTTCTTGAGGTGTTCCTCTTTGTAAACCAGAACTAGTATCCTATAGTCCATATTTACCTTAGTGTGCATCACTCCTTCCTTCCTTTCTTACAACTTCTCTAGTTTACCATTCTCCTCTAGTCGTTGTTGCGTACATGGAATGCAATGGGAGAAGCCATCATATGCAGTGTATGTATTATCACACGCAAATGAAATACAATGGGAGAGATCATCTTATACGGTATATGTATTATCATGAGAATGATGTTGGTTTGGACTCAAAAATTCATAAACCCCAATGACCAGGGTCGTTGCATCATATATTGGTAACCATGTACCATACCTATTGCATAAATTTGTTTGTTGAGCCCTTGTCCAAATGTAAAACCAAATTTTATGCAAAACACTTCCATTTCCCATAGTTGTTCTCTTTTATTAAAATTTCATGTCTAGCCCGAGAGCCATCATCAATGAAAGATATGCAGTAAGTGCCATACATATCATCCTTTGGTGGGTGGCTAGTAATACCACTATTTAAAAGTATGATGGCGTGACGTTGCACTTCTCTAACACCATATCCTCTAGGCAAGTGACCATTCTCTAATATAACATCAATAATTTATTTATTATCTTCTTTTGTATCATATTTCAAATGGATGGTTAATAATATATAACAGTTTCAAATTTCAACTTTTCATTTTATATATTATTTTTTCCTCTTTAAAGCTAAGAGATGCATAAACGTTTTCTTATTAGTCCTTGCCTTAATCAATTCCTCTATTTTTCATTATTCTACACATGGTTCAAAACATTTTAAGCTAAAGTTTTTACAAACATTGAATTTTTAGATATATTTCATTTTTATACTAAGTTTTAAACTTTGATATCTTATTTGGCCTCATTTCGAGGTAGGGATATTTTTATTTGATTTCAAACTTAGAAAATCAATTATAAAATTATAAAAGTAAAAAATTTCGAGGTAGGGATATTTTTATTTGATTTCAAACTTAGAAAATCAATTATAAAATTATAAAAGAAAAAAAAAAATCATATTGCTTTGCTTCGACCTGGATTAATGCTGGGATTCTAAGTTAGCATTACTCTCCAACATTAAATGTTTTATATTTGAACATATATTAAAGCCAAGTAAAACTCAACGTATCCTTCAACGTGGCATGAATTGCATAGGTTTTTGGGTGTCTTACAATGCTCTTTCCACAACCCTTTGTCGTTGCCTGGATTTGTTATACGTGTCAGTCTAGTAACAGCATAGCCATTCAATTAAACTAGTCGCATAGAGAAGGGTGTGGATCGGACCCTGTCCTTCATGCTCCTTCAATATCAACGTCCTGTTTCCATCTACGGTAAGATCAAACCCTGAACAGAGACACTAGGTGCTTAAGAAGTTGATGCCTCTGCTAATCGTGATAAAAATTCAGTTGGTGCTTCTCCTGCTTCTTCTAGCTCTTCCATAGACTTACAACTTTCTCTCTTGCTTGTTGGAGAAACAGAGAGATAAGGGCGAATGGCCAAGTGAATAGTTCAGAGATAGGGGCGAATGGTCGAGTGAATAGTTCGAGATACTGTTGATTAGAAACATGATAGTTCGAGCGATCTGAGACGAGAATGAGCAGGTATGGGAAGACAAGGAGTTTGGCATCTTTCTGGGCATATGCAAATGTACCAACTTGTTTTATTAGTACATGCAATCGTTATACATCATCGGCTATAAGGTTATGAGGCTTGTAGTGTAATCACCTTTTATCCTTAGTGATAACATAGGTGTCATATAACTAATACTTGTAATTATCTGATTTAAACAGTAAGATAGCAAAGAGGCGAGGTTCACAAGCAATTTCATGAACCAAATGCGTAACTATATTGGGTGCAAAGGTTTTATGGATGCTCTAAGTATCTGTGTTTGTTCCAACAGAGGGTTTTATGGATGCTCTAAGTATCTGTATTTGTTCCAACAGAGCGTTTTTTCTACACATCACGTGTTCTGACATGTTCCAAAAAAACTGCTTGCACAAACTGCATAGCAATTTGTGTATAGCAAACGGTTGTCATGAACATCGAAGCATGTGCGGGTTTTTTCTACACATGACGTGTTTTGACATGTTCAGAAAAAACTGCCTGCACAAACTGCATAGCACACAGTTCTCATGAATATCGAAGCACGTGATTTCTCCCTTCTTAGCAAAGACTTGTTGCTCTGCGACTTCCCTTGTTTATTTATTATCTTCTTTTCATATTTGAAATGGATGTTTAATAATATATAACAGTTTTACATTTCAACTTTTCATTCTATATATTATTTTTTCCTCTTTAAAGCTAGGAGATGCATAAACATTTCTTGTAAGTTTTCTTGTAAATATTGTTATTATAT
Organism: Picea engelmannii; assembly: GCA_009831015.1. Classification (NCBI taxonomy): domain Eukaryota; kingdom Viridiplantae; phylum Streptophyta; class Pinopsida; order Pinales; family Pinaceae; genus Picea; species Picea engelmannii. The sequence goes on from ML798158.1 coordinate 319,622, forward strand.
GTTAGTGAGCATTAAGGTAATATCACGTTTATAATTTCTTTGTTATCTTTTTTGGCTATATTTAAAATGACGTTTTCTTGTAAATATTGTTATTATATGTAAGGCAATATCAGGTTTATCACGTTTATAATTTCTTATCTCTTTTAAACGTTTATAATTTCTTTGTTATATCCTTTTTTAATTGTTATTATACGTAAGTGAACATTAAGGCAATATCACGTTTATAGTTTTTTTGTTATCTTTTTTGTCATATTTCAAATGGTTAATAATGTAGAGAACAATTTTTCTTATTATTATTATTTTTTTTAATCTTTTATGTATTCATTATATTTTATATGTTTTCAAGATAATTTACATAAAGAATAAATGGATTTTTCAAGTTAAATTGAATGTTTTGTTTTACTTTTTCATATGGAGGACAACTCATTTTTACATATATTTTGTTTTTAATTTGTTTTTGTTTACAAAGTAACTATATATGGGTGTGTATACAAATTTGGTGGATGAAAAAATAGTAAGGGAGTCAGCAGGAACACACACTCGCACGAACATGTGCGTGTTCTCAGGAATGCACACACATTCCTAACCCTATAGGTTTGGAAGTGCTAGGAACGTACATGTGTTCTTCTGCTAAACATTTTTTAAAGGGCCACGAGCGTGATTTGTGATCATTTGCACAATTCGCACTCACGTTTTTACCCTGAATGAGCAAATAGAGAGGAGCAACAGTGTGAGGATCTTGCCACCGTGTCCCAGTCAAGCCAGGTATGTTTGATTTCTCTTATCTTTCTCCCAATTTAGTCATTTCCAATTTAGTATTTTTCTCCCAAGAATCTAAATTAAAGAAATTTGTAATTTTCTATTTTAATTAAAAAACCAACCTAATTTACATGTCGTGGCTTATTAAATTGCATCATATATAATAAAATGAAATTGGGAGACAATGGAAACCGCTAAGAACAAAACCAAGGAGAGTAAAACCATAACCCACCAAAACCACCCAATGTAAACACTCAAATTGATGAGGGGTTGGTTATATTAAAAACCCTTGAGGAACAATTAAGGGACACTAAACAAGCCAACAAAGTCTCCTTCGCCACTTCTTTGTACGTCATTGTGAAGTCCATTACAAGTGCCCAAGGGAAATTAACCTCTATTTCTGATTATAAGGAAAGAATGTATGAGTACTATAGCATTGGTTTGGACCAAAACCAGGTCAAAGACTTGGGCATTTCAAAACAACACATATTGACTATTTTTAAGGATCCCAGAAATGGACAAGAACTACCAGTGACCAAGAAACACCTCTTCATTGACTGGTGCATCCATCCCCGGATTAATCAAAACTGGATGGATAGGTGGTATATGGTATTTGATAATCCTCCCTACAATAATAGGGTGTCCTTATATTTTCTAAGAAAATTATGGGATGAGTTTATTTTAGGTAAGCATGTCAACTACTTTGACATGGGTGACTTCTAAGGGGCTGGTCGACGATTCGCACAGGACTGAGAGCATGTCTGGCGTGATCCCATGTTAGGTCCTCGTCCCCCCAAGCGAAGGCGTGACCCCCCTACCCAACATCCTCCTGTTGCAGAGAGCTTGCAACATGTACAAATAGTCATTTCATCATTGAATTATAGCCTAGTGCAACACAATAGATTTTTTGCACTATCTTGGCAGGAGGTGCCTGCCAATGACATTGATAGAGGGGTTGGAGCTTCAACATGCACAAGAGAGTGCAGTGAGGAGAGGGTACATGGACATAGAAACCGTCCATGTGAACCCCAAAAATGCTTGAGTTGTGGGCAGACATGCTATTGATACAAATTATTTTGAGAACGAAATGAAGGTAGAGATATAGAAATGAAATACATAAATATATTGCAAGAAACACAGAGATACAGTAATACACAATTTCTATTAATGAGAGAAATGTACAGAAACTGTAAAAAATACAGAGTTAGTGAACTCGCTAGAATGGTGGAAGCTAATCTCTGAGAAGATATTTGACGGATACACTCATTCGCAAGAAGATGATGATGTTTACAATGAGGCTCTAAAGTCCTTTTTAACATAAATAAAATTCAAAACCCTAACCCCGAAAGATGAAACGCCAAAAGATTTGCGGGCCCCAATGGGGGTAGTTGATACGTCAACTTCCCGATGGCATAAATTTTGCATATGATCTCTATTTGGGGCATTTGATACCTCGTCAGAAAGGTATATTCGAGAAGTGAAACTTATGCCAGGGGCTAGGGTGTGTTATTTTAAAATCATGGCCTCCCAAAAGGCCAAAACAATGTTGTTTAGAGCCTTAAAATGGCCTCAGAATTTTTGGGACTTGAAAAACTGTTAAAAACTGCCAAAATGGAAACCTATTCTTTGAACCAATGGAATAGGTGGGTTTCCACTGATATCCATATGGATCATTCCTCCCCCCTTAGGAAGAAATGGTCCCCATCACGTCAAGTTCCCGAGAAAGATGGGGAAGCTTTTGTTGAATCTGAACCTTGGTGAGATGCTTGCCTTGCTACAAAAGCTATCTTGCTTAACTTATTGAAGGTTGTCATGAACCTGTTGTTGGAGGGGTTGGATATGTTCAACCAATATAGCTGCATGATCTTCCTGAGTGTGGGAGGAATCTGTCAATGAAAATGCAGCGTGAAGAGTATGAAGGGATATGTTACAACTTTTCTTAATTGGGCAGTGTGAAGGCACCCCCGTAGATTTAGTAAGAATATCTTTCTTCTCTTCTACAATCTTTTTGATCCGATTCTGCTGGAAAAAAAGGTTCTGGATCGAGGCTATAGTGGTTATGATGTCCTTTTGTCTTCCTTTTGACTGGATTTTGAAGAGGCTAATCTTTGTGGTATGAGAGATTACTTTGCGACACTCTTTTGTTGGGAAAATAGTCAGAACTACCTCTGGTATCCTGTAGAGATTCCCCCCCTAGAGTAACAATGAAACTACAGGGTTGAAACTCATAAACAACATGACACTTCCACATATATGATTGGATTAAAAAGAACATCACATACTTCTAGTGGGGAAACATCACACAATACCTCATCCTTGAAGGGCTTGATGTCATAGGTCAGGAGGCACTGCTGGCTAACATGAAGATCTCATCCTTGATGAAGCCATCTGATATCGTATGGATGTAGGTGTGGTGTTGTTGGAAAATCCAATTGTTTGATGACCTCTGCTGAGATGAGGTTCTTCTAGCTTTCTCTATCAACAATAAAATGTAGCGGGGTCCCCTTCACCCAAATATCTGAATGGAAGAGGTGCTCTGATGCAACCTCGCCTACTCTCCCTCGGGGCTGCACGACCTCTCGCTCGAGGATATTCAAATATCTGAGTTGAATCAGCTCTTCGGTCCTCCAATAGGTCCTGAAAAAATGACACACATAGGTCCCTTTGATGTTGTCGTAGGTTTAAGTGACCCGTATAGGTGTTCTCAGTCGCTTTTGGCAACACCAGATTTCAAGTACTAGGTCCTATATTAGACTCCTCTCCAATATGACCACGAACTATGGCCTTGAGCCAATATCTTCCTGAATTCATTCTTCGACAGTTCTGGATGCAGCTGCCTCCCTCTTCCTCGATCTCTGAATCGACAAAATTCAATAATAGGCATTGGCTCCTATGTGCTAGGCCCCTTTCCCCTGCGACCCCGGGTTGTGACCCAGGGCTTAATCCAAATTGTGCTAAGTCTTTGGCACTTCGACCTTCATCAGTTTCTATTTTCTCTAACATATGACGCTTGCAAAGTGTCGAATGTTGAACTAACAGAATCTCGAACCGTTCTCCACCCATCCTCGCGATCTGACGGCTGACGGTGTTTTGAACTTCGGTCCTTCGGTAGTTTTCAACTGCAGTTGTCATCAATTACTTCGAACCCTGAACCGACGAACACAACTGGCGTGATAATCGATGGTTCTCGCCTATCCAACAACCAACGATTGCGATCAATTTCAAAATTCCAGCCTTCGTGCTATTGGATAAATCCGTAAGTGCGGACACAAACCGATCTCCCTAGATCCACCTGGATCTAGAACAAAGCAAGACAGAATAATACTCTTTCCCTAGATTCTAACCATTGAATGAACTAAAAGGCAAGAACAAGTTGCATACCTTATAATCTCTTCCGTTGGTCTTTGTTGCTCCCGCTTCGCTCCAATGCTCTCGTACAGTCAAGACCAAAACAGTACAAACCAAGTGGAGTAAATAAAGCACAATATATTCAATAGTAAATCTATGTATATGATCAAGGAGTTATACAATAAAGTAGACTTAGCTTTATGGAAAAGAATCATATTACTATATCATATTAAATGTGAAAGAGAGATTACAACCATTGCCTTGATGTCGTAAGATCCCTTCCAACTGTCCTTCGTTCCACACACTTTGACTCCAAGAATTCTAAGAGCATAGATCCTATGATATTCACAATCGATCTTGACAAAGCAAATCTCAAAGCCACTCAAACCAAACTAATAATTCCAAGCCAACCAAAGATAACAAAGCTCAAGAACAAGAACCCACAAGCTCAAGCTAACTTTCTCCATGAGAATTCCTCTCCTTTTATAAGTTGAAGAGGATAAGGTGAGGAGGTTGGGATGATCCCACTAAATCATGAAAGCGAGTAAGATCCAAACCATTCGGATGCCACCTCACCATAGAAGTTTCTCCTTCTAGAAGATTCGAGAAAACACTCATTTTTCCCATGTGCTGGCATTCTCTCACCCTAGCTATAGAGCAACCTGTGAGGTGTTTGCACCCTATCTATAGTGAAACCTACGAGAATGGGTCATTATCGCACCCTGCCTATATAGAAACCTGCGAACTTCCCTTTTTATAAGGTTTTTACATAGGAAAAAGCAACTTCTTTTCTCAGGAGAAGTTATTCTCCCTTCTCTCTTTAGTAACTCAGGCCACTGACCCCTCTGAAGGAAAAAGATAGGTTTACATCATTAATGATCACAGGGATGACGAAAATAATGTGTAACAGAGAGCCCCCCAAAGTATGAATTTAGAACAGAGTGATAGCTGAAATACTTTGTCGAGTGTGTGTAGGGAACAAGGAACAGTCAATCGGAAACCTGCCAACAAACAAGGAAATACAGTACAATAATATATCATCACCGAGGTAGGCATTCCCATACTCAGAATACAAATGACTCAAATCATAAATGTCGACATGCGAAGATCCATGTCAAGTAAGACAGGTCATGGCCACCAAACATACACTCTGGATCCAGGCCAATATGACTCAAATCTGAACATAGCCACCAAAAATACACGGTGGATCTATGTGTTAAAGACTCAAATTTGAACATCGCCACCAGACATACAATGTGGATCTATGCAACAGTATACTGAATATACTCCAACGCAACCTGGATCTATCAGAAAATATCCAGGGTCTTCATCTCCGCCACTCTATAGTACGAATCTAGCCATGTGAATACATGTGCTGAAGTCGAACATGGTAGAAACCACTTGATTACCAGTCATTAGTGTATACCGTTAACAAGTGCGAGGGAAATCACCATTAATGTCAATGACTCCCAAGGTACACTAGTACAATCCAACGAATGTGAATAAATGAACTGAAGTCGAACACTCGGCGGAATCTCCCAATCAGGGGTCAATAATGAAAACCCACTGTCGAAAGAGAGGAAACCTGCCATTGAGGCATGCAAGTTCCAAGGTACCAATTAGTTTCTAAGTCTAATTCCTAGATAATGAGTTGAAGTCGACAGGAAAAGACTCGTCACAGGAGGGTCTTAATGTATCCCACATCAATGACACGAAACAGGTAACAAGATCAGAGTAACAAGTGATTCAGGACTGACTTAGGGATGGCCGACGCAATAGAAGGTTTAAAGACTGCAGAAATGGCCGACGCAATAGAAGGCTTTTCGGGTTGAACATCTTTTTGAACATATTGAAGACACAACAACTGTCTTGGAAATACTGACTCAACAACAAGGATCACAGACCAATTTGTAATCTTATAAGAGTATGATCAAGAGACAAGTGGATTTTCCAACCTAGACACAAGGCGAGTGAAAGGGTTTCATGTTCAAAAGTGACTCTTCCACAGAATACAGGTTTAGATACATTTCTTTCCCAATTTTTCCCCCACCATTTCTGGCGAGTACTTCTTTATTTTTACGCAAGCTTGAGGAGGATAACATATGCTTGTTATGTAAGCTCATCCTTCGGACGAGTCCCTCGAAGTATGTTTAACGAACCCTAGGAAGGAGTGGTTCGGTTCCATCATGGGTCTGTCAATGTTTTTTTAACGAGTCCAGAGATAGAAAAATTGAAGGTTTTTCAAGATTATAGAGTTTGGAAAAACACTTAAAAGAGAACTCTCTCAGTTCCTTTTTCGTAAAATAGTCTAGATGAGACCGAAAAAGAGATAAATTATCGCTCACCAGACGCTTACTTCAAATACTTTAGCGAGCGTGAAAATAGCAAGGTCACTCGATGATCTTTTCATGTTTAGAGAGTCTGAAAAGAGCTTAAAGAGGACTCCAGGGGGTTCCTTTTTTGTATAACCTTTACAAGTCCGAAAAAGTGATAAAAGTATACTTGGTTACATTCTCATTGATTTACGAGCACGAGAAAGGACAAAGACTAAGCTCGGTAACTTATTCTCATGTATTTACGAGCATGAGAAAGAACAAAGACTAAGCTCGGGATTGTTTTTATTTTTACGCAATCTTTAAAACAAAACAAAACTTATGCTTGGGATAGATTTTAATTTTTACACAAGCTTAAAAACTAAACAAAACTATGCTTGGACCTGGTTTCATTTTTACACAAGCTTGAACCAGAGGAAAGTATGCTCGAGGTAGGTGGTTTCATTTTTACACAAGCTTGAACCATATAAAACTATGCTTGCGACTTCCCAACGCATAACATATGGATGGTTGGTACTTAGCCCCCAGCTTAAGACACTAGCGACTCAACTTCAGCATGAAGTCCAGAGGCTGAGGCAAATGCCCCCCAAGCTTCGTTGCATCCAACGGCAAAGGAGAATGAAATGAAGCTTCAAACACTAAACAAAGGACTTGACTCAAACAGAGAGGGGGAAAACTATTTCATTTTTTAATGAGCTTGACATAGAAACAAGAACTATGCTCATAACCTCTGTTTCATTTTTTAACAAGGTTTCCACAGAAACGAAAAGTTATCCTCAGTTGGTTTCATTTTTTAACGAGCTTGAAATTAGAAAACTATGCTCAAAGACCTCTGTTTCATTTTTTAATGAGGTTTCCACAGAGACGCAAAAACTATCCGCAAAAACCTCTGTTTCATTTTTTAACGAGGTTGCCGCAGAGATGCAAAAAATATCCTCGAACCTCTCTTCTTCATCATGGATTCCAAGAAGACAATGTTCTGGAATGACACCATGTCAAGGGACAAAACTCGGTCATGGCTTCCAAGAGGTCTTCATTGGAAAGAAGAAATACAATCTGGAAGGACACCATGTCGAGGGACACGACAAGAGTAAAGAGATCGGGCTCTAACAACCCTATTGAAGAGATCACCATGTCAACTACTGGATCTAAGTCATCAGAAGTTGAAGCCATGGGCGACAACGCCACATAATTGACCTGTGGCAGGGGAGATACTATCTACATACAAGAACCATTCAGGGATGCAATCCAGGCGGGGTCAATGAATGAAAGTTGATCAACAGTCACAACTCATCCATCGTGAGGGAAATATATCACACAAAAAAGAGTAGAGACAATAGCTTTCATGGCATAGAAATAATCTCGCCCAAGGAGTAAAGAGAAATCCAAGGAATCTTGGACTACCATGATGTCAATAAAGACAGTTTTCCCTCCCAAAGTTACAGGAAACTGAGGAAGGGTCCCTAAAGGTTGACTGGTTCTTCTATTAAAAGCTAACAGATTCTGCGTAATCGGCGCAAGTGGAGGACAACCCAATGCTTTCCAAGCAATAGAGGACAATATACTAACAGACGAACCTTCATCTATCAATGTTTTGGTAACGTCCCGATCACAAACCTGTACTGTAATCTGGAAAGGAATGTAAGAGGGAAGGCGAGATCCAGTTAGTACATCCCAATCAAAACGGATGGCCTCATTACTTGGAGGGGGTCCTACGGGAGAAGGAGGAATACCCCTCGACACGGTAGAGTCTGTATCAACGAGAAAAATATGGGCAGTATCGGGTTTACTCTCTAGCGGGAGAGTAGGATCGACCGATGGAGAGGTCATATCGACCACTTGGGTTTCATTCTCCAAGGGGAGAATGGGGTCGACAGGTGGAAACGAATCGACCGCTTGGGTTTCACTCTCTAACGGGAGAGTGGGGTTGACCGAGGATGGTATCGGCTCAACCACTTTGTCAACTGGTTCAACTAAGGACGTGACCATATTGATGACATGATCAACCGGATTGACCGGTGAAGGGACCGGAGTGATCATTCCATCAACTACAGGTGGGTTGAGAGAAAGCTTGCGATAAGAAGCTAGAAGTTGAGGCTGTGAAATAGTCATGTCTTCCAACAATTTCGAGGCTTCTTCCATATGAGGACAAAGATGAGTTAAATGACTCCCTTTGCATAACATACACGGGAACTTGACTCTACATTTCTTCTTCCCAACCGTATCATGACTAGTCGACGGGAAGTCATCAGCATGTTGTTTAGAGGCTAACGATGTGGGTTGGCGAGGATGTGTAGACCATCCTTCTATAACCCTGGATAAACCTGGGCAATCCTTAAGAAGATGGCTACCCTTACAAAGTCGGCAAGGGTACTTGGGCTTACGGGTTGTTTGGGCGATCTTGACATCATCAACACTCCCAGCACGATTAACAGTAACTGGTTGTTTTCCAACATGTTTGACAGTGGTTGGAGGTTTGGATCCTTGCTTATTTTTCTTCTTCTTATTCTTTCGTTTCTTCTTCTTCTTATTCACTGGGTTACTAGCTTCAAAACTTTCACCCGACGAAGAAGATGAAATGGAAGGCGACATTGCAAGCGAAGAAGGTGAAGAAGACCTTATTGGTGAAGAAGGTGAAGGATCAACATGAGGTTGATGCTCTTGGGGGGAAGTGATTATGACCAAAGCACTTACTGCATTCGGGATTACCTGAGTGGAAAACAACCACACCGGCAATCCAATTGTGAGATCTGGAAGGCTCAAAGTAGCGATGTGAGGAGGACCAATGTTTCCGTAAGAAGGAAAAACATAAGGTTCCCCTGGAGCAGAGGTTCCTTCATTGGTCATTTCGGGAACTGACGCCATGAAAAACAAAAATCCAATCTAGAGTCCACTAGGGAAAACAAACAGCACACGCTAAAAGTCTAGGAAGCAAGCAAACAAACAAAACCTTCTCACAATGAATGCACTAGTTGGTGATGAAATCCAACGTCGCGGGAACAAAGTAAGAAGGGGCCGAGATAGAGAGGGTGGAAAAGTTACGTTGATGACCTGCTTAACGGACTTACACCCTGGTGCAAGCTCCCACACATAATCGTGGGTATACCCTCCAAGGAGCCTAGGTGAGTTCTGCCAACGTCGATTCCAGGTACCGTGAAGACTTGCCCCTCCACAGTCACCTCGTGTAAAGAACCTAGAAAGATAGGCCACTAAGGTTACCACCAACAACAATAAAGCCTGGGGGGACAGTCGACAGTCTGATCCACATGCAAGGGCAGGGTATCTAGCCCAAAATCCCCAGTGGAGTCGCCAATTTTGTTATTGGATAAATCCGTAAGTGCGGACACAAACCGATCTCCCTAGATCCACCTGGATCTAAAACAAAGCAAGACAGAATAATACTCTTTCCCTAGATTCTAACCATTGAATGAACTAAAAGGAAAGAACAAGTTGCATACCTTATAATCGCTTCCGTTGGTCTTTGTTGCTCCCGCTTCGCTCCAATGCTCTCGTACAGTCAAGACCAAAAAAGTACAAACCAAGTGGAGTAAAGAAAGCACAATATATTCAATAGTGAATCTATGTATATGATCAAGGAGTTATACAATAAAGTAGACTTAGCTTTATGGAAAAGAATCATATTACTGTATCATATTAAACGTGAAAGAGAGATTACAACCATTGCCTTGATGTCGTAAGATCCCTTCCAACTGTCCTTCGTTCCACACACTTTGACTCCAAAAATTTTGAGAGCATAGATCCAATGATATTCACAATCTATCTTGACAAAGTAAATCTCAAAGCCACTCCAACCAAACTAATAATTCCAAGCCAACCAAAGCTAACAAAGCTCAAAAACAAGAACCCACAAGCTCAAGCTAACTTTCTCCATGAGAATTCCTCTCCTTTTATAAGTTGAAGAGGATAAGGTGAGGAGGTTAGGATGATCCCACTAAATCATGAAAGCGAGTAAGATCCAAACCATTCGGATGCCACCTCACCATAGAAGTTTCTCCTTCTAGAAGATTCGAGAAAACGCTCATTTTTTCCACGTGCTGGCATTCTCGCACCCTAGCTATAGAGCAACCTGCGAGGTGTTCGCACCCTAGCTATAGTGAAACCTGCGAGAATGGGTCATTCTCACACCCTGCCTATATAGCAACCTGTGAACTTCCCTTTTAATAAGGTTTTTACATAGGAAAAAGCAACTTCTTTTCTCAGGAGAAGTTCTTCTCCCTTCTCTCTTTAGTAACTCAGGCCACTGACCCCTCTGAAGGCAACAGATAGGTTTATATCATTAACGGTCATAGGGATGACGAAAATAATGTGTAACACTTCGGGAGTTCTGAGTGTTGAGTTCTTCGTTTCCTCTTTGCGACTTTCTTCCAGAGTGTCTTTCCTCTAAAGGATATGTTGACACATGTCTTTCGATATGAACGGTCTAGATTTGTTTCGGCACTTCGAAACTTTAGGAATTTGTGCTCCACGCTACTTCTCACCAAGCTCACCCTCCGAAGTGCTCCTCTTCTAAAGGAACTAATCCTTTGCCACACGTCCTCTTGACTCAACAACATGGATTTGCTCCACTGTTCAAACTTCGGTGATTTTCGTTGGTCGTCCACACGACACAACTCCTTATATCTTTCAACGTCGAAACTTCGGGCGAGTTCTCATGCCTCCATGTGCCTCCTCCAATATCAAAGAATAGGATGCCTTTTCAGGACTTCGATGAATTTCTCACTCCTGTGTACACTGAGACTAAATCTTGCGCATTTTTCTGAGATACAAGGATCTGGAATGATTCTTCTTCCTCCTGGGCGGATCTTGGCTGGTAACTCGGTAAACCTTCAGAGATTCACTCCCTTTGAATATTTCTTCCCTCTATATCTCTTGATATTTGTTTCTTGAACCCTTTGACCCCTTAGGCCTGGCTACTTCGACACTTAGTCGAACTTCGAATTGGTGCGCTCCCTGGAACAGATTCTTATGCAAGACTTAGCTTCTTGCGGGCGACTGTGCACGCCTTGTGACAATCTCTCTTGCACTCCTTGCAAATGGAAGTTTCACACTACCTCTTCTGAGATTTTTAGTCGAATCAAACTCTGTCAACGCACTCCTTGCGGACTGTATGCACACCTTGCATGAAATCAACGAAGAGAAACAATTGAAACTTATTTTAATGCTTCACAGTTTCATATACTCAATAACATAACCCACTCATTCATGAAAACAGAAAATAATAGGGAAATTGTAAACAATAGCAACGCCATGCGTTGGGTCAATATCCCTATGTTATATTCATTCATATGTAAATGGCTATAGTTATGATAAAAACCAACTTACATTCAGTAACAACTATCTCCTATTGATCTGCAGGAGCCTTATTCGGGCATACAATGCATCTATTTATACAAGAGGTCCTCTAGGGTTCCCTCCAACTACCTATCTGATCAAAGTAAAAGCTTACAACTACTTATTCCTATTACAATAAATGTCTATGACAGACAATTTAAGGAGAATGTTTAGATCCACGCCAAAATCAAATAACTCAAGGATGATCTAATCTTTCCTGGTTTGATGCGATCGCTCAACCTCCGACCATTAAAACTTCTATGATTCATTATTTATTCAGAAGTTCTCTGAGATACACCATCTTTCAAAATTTAAAATTTTACTCAAAAGGCGCGCTAGGCGTTGTTTTGTCATCCCATGTGGCTTTGTTGACGATGCTCCTGCATCATACTCATCTGGGAAAAAATTTCATGGACTCCTATCCATGAGCTCCTGCACTGACCTTCCATGCTTTTGGACATCAAATTCACTTACCCAACTGACATCTTCTATCGAGTGTCCCTTCCACTTGATCAAATATTTGAAATAGGCCTTCCTCCTCGTCTTGTTGCCAATCCTCTGATCAATTATCTTCTCCGTCTGTGGCTTTTCTTCTACAAACATCTTCTTCTCCCACTAAATATTCTCTTGATCTTCTGATCTTTCTGTGTCATATTCCACGTAAGGATACAGGTCTAAAATGTTGAATATGGGTGATATTCCCACATCCTCTAGCAGCTCTATCTCATAAGCATTGTTACCAAATTTCCTTAGGATCTTGCATGGTCCAATCTTTTTCAGCTTCATCTTTTTATATGTTCCTCTTGGGAACCTTTCCTTCCTCAAGTTTGCTAAAAAATGATCCCCCACTTCAATTTGAAGTTCTCTTCTGTGATGATCAAATCTGTGTTTATACTATGCATTGTTGTTCTGCAATTGCTCCTTGATTTGATTATGAAGCTTCTGCATCTCTACAGCGAAGTGTTCGGCTCCAACGCTTTTGAATTCAGTCTGTTCCATGTCTCTCAATTCTAATAACCCTCTTGGCATCATCCCATACATTATCTGGAATGGGATTTTTCCTGTACTTATGTTTGGTGAGTTATCATATGCAAACTCTTCTTGTGACATAATTTGATTCCACTAGCTATGATGTTCAGTGACCAAACTTATCAACAAATTTCCCAAGCTCTGATTTACCACCTTCGTCTGTTCATCTGTTTGAGGGTGATATGTTGAAATAAAACACATTTTTGTCCCCAGCTTCTTCCATAATGTTCTCCAGAAATTACCAACAAATTTAGTGTCCCTATCTGAGACAATACTCTTGGGCAATCCATGAAGTCTCATAACTTCCTTGAAAAACAAATTTGCAATGTGTGTTGCATCATTTGTCTTCTGGCATGGGATAAAGTGTGCCATCTTTGAGAATATATCAACCAAAACAAATATGGAATCACTTCCCCTCTAGGTTCTTGGCAATCCCAACACAAAATCCATGCTTATTGCATCCCAAGGCCTATCTGGAATAGGTAGTGGCTGATACAATCTAGTGTTTTGTTTCTTTCCTTTTGCATACTGGAAAATATTACATTTTTTCACAAACTTCTTCACCTCTACTCTCATACATGAGCAATAGTATGAAATTTTCAACTATGAAAATGTCTTTTCATGGCCAAAATGTCCTCCTAGACCTCCATTATGTTTTTCCTTCAGCAGATTTTGTCTCATCGAGCACCTCGGTATTCACAATTGGAAACCTTTAAACATCAATCCACCTTGAATCATATACTCTGTCCACTGGCTTATGTCTCTGAGAACATGATTTTCACATGCTTCATATGCTTCTTTGAAATCTGGATCATCACAATACATATCCTTAAGGTGTTCAAACCCCAAGGTCTTGACCTGGAATTCCTACAGAATCAGACATCCCCTACTCAATGCATCAACAACTTTGTTAGCATTACCAGAAATATGTTTAATGACAAAAGTGAAATTTTGCATAAACTCTATCCAATTAGCATGTCTCTGGTTTAACTTCTCTTGTCTGGTTATGAATTGTAAAGCTTGGTTATCGCTATACAAGACAAATTCTTTTGGAACAAGGTAGTGCCTCCATTTCTTCAAGGCTTGAATTATGGCATAAAACTCTTTATCATATGTGGAGTAATTTCCCTTAGTCTCATCCATATTCTCATTGAAATATGCAACATGCCTATTATCTTGGCTAAACAATGCTCCAATTGCAACTCCACTCACATCACATATTACTTGAAATGTCTTCCCGAAATTTGGCAAGACCAGAATTGGTCATTCTGTTATCTTCTCCTTCAACATATTGCAATTTTTCTCACCTTCTTCTGTCCATTTAAAAGAATTGTGTCTCTTCTTCACTGTATCCATCATTGGTGCACAAATTCCGCTGAAATTTCTAATGAAACTCCTATAGAAACTAACTAATCCATGGAAGCTTCTCACTTCAAACATACTCCTTGGCAATGGCCATTCTTTGATTGCTCTGACCTTCTCGGGATCCATCTTCAATTCATTTGAAGAGATCACAAAACCCAAGTAAATGAGTTATGTCTTCATAAAAGAGGACTTCTTTAGATTTATCAACAATTTCTCCTGTTGTAGTCTCCTCATCACTAATGCCAGATGTCTCAAATGCTCCCCTTTAGTTTTATTGAAGACCAATATATCATCCAGATATATGATCACAAACTTACCAATGAAATCCTTCAATACTTCATTCATCGGTATCATAAAAGTACTTGGGGCACTTGTTAAACAAAATGGCATAAAAATCCATTCATGCAACCCCTCATTTGTCTTAAAGTTTGTTTTCCACTCATCACCTTCTCTCATTCTTATATGGTGATATCCACTTTTCAAATCTATCTTTGAAAAAGATATTGGTCCACTTAAGCAATCGATTAAGTCATCCATTTTTGGCAAAGGAAATCTGTACCTAATGGTGATCTTATTTATGGATCTTTAGTCTGTACACATTCTCCATCCTCCATCCTTCTTTGGACTCACCACAGTTGGTACTGCGCATGGACTCAAGCTTTCTCTGACCAAACCTTTGTCTAATAATTCTTGGACTTGTTTCTTTACCTCCTCATTCTCTTGAGGTGTCAATCTATATGTTTCTTTGTTTGACAAACTTTCTCCTGGTATCAAGTCAATATGATGGCTGATACTTATGATGGGTGGCAATGAGTTAGGCAACTCATCCACTACTATGTCAGCAAAATTCTCCAACAGCTCCTAAACTTCTTCTGGAAAATCATCCATAGAAGTACTTGTAAGGAAAACTATGGGTTTCCTCACCACAACAAACTGCATCTCATGTTCCTTCTTGACTTCACTTAGGAGTTCCTTCCCACTCATGAGAACTATTCTTGTGTTGGGTTCTTCCTTTACTTTATTCTCTTCTATTGGAAGCAACATGTATGTTCTACCATTCTTTTCCAAAGTGTAAGTCTTCCTTCTCCCATCATGAATGACATTCCTGTCAAACTGCCATGGTCTCCCCAACAAAACATGACATACATCCATGGGAATTACATCACACAAAATCTCATCTCTATATCCACCTATTTTAAATTCAATGAGGCATTGTTTAGTTACCATTACCTGGTGTCCTTTTTGCAACCATGAGACCTTATATGGATTTGGATGTGCAGTTCTTCCAGATCCAATTTCTCCACCATCTCCGCGAATACTAGATTATCAGTTCTCCCACCATCAATTATCACCTTGCATACTCTATCTTTAGTATTTCAAGTTGTCTTGAACAAACTGTTCCTCTCCACTGGTTTTTCAATTTCTGGTTCTGGCTTCAAGAGAACCTTCCTCAACATCATATATTTTCCATCCTCTGCACCTTCTTCTTTAACATTCTTTTTTTGTGCTTCTGAAATGTGAGCCTCACCTCCTCTTTTGTTTTTCTCGGGACATTCCCAAGACTTGTGTCCTGATTTTCCAAAGGCATAACATGTTATCTCTCCTCCTCTGCTTCTTCCTCTTCCTCTAGAAAAAATAATTTATTCCACCAGTTTGTCTCCCTCTGGAGCTTCCTCCTCTTTCTGAGTGACTGTGGATTTTCTCATCCTCACCCTTGGGCTTATGTGATTTATCATGGGAAACTCCTTTGCCTTTGTTCGGGCTTCTACCTCTTCCTCGTTGGCTTTGTTTTCTGGCCAACTTCTCCTCTACTTTCAGCGCATATTGATATGCGTCCTCTACTTTCCTCACTGACATCATGTTGATTTCATCCTAGATCTCATATCTCAGGCCATTTATGTACCTAGAAACTTTCTCTTCATTTCTCTCCCTCTGTCCAGTCCTGATGTTCAACTTGTAAAAATCTTATGTGTACACTTTCACTGTCATTATTTTCTGTCTCAGGATCTGCATATTCTTGAACATATTTATCTGATAATACTTGGGCATGAACTTAGCCTTCATCTTGGCTACCATTCCATCCCAACTCTTAATCTTTTTCTTACCTTTTGTTCGTCTGTTAGCATGTAGTTCATCCCACCACAATGTTGCATGTCCTTTCAACTTGGTGACAACATGTCTCACCTTCTTGTCTTCATCGACATCTTCATAGTCAAAACACTTTTCCATGGACCTTATCCAATCCAACAACTCTTCAACATCTAGATTCCGTTCATACATTGGGATGTCTATTTTTGCTCTATCTCCCAACTTCACAACAAATTTCAGTAAGCATTCTTCGGAAGCATCTCCCTATGAAGATTCTTCAACCTCTGTCTCTTCACTTTCTTCCTCACTGACGTCTCCAGCATCAGGTGCTCTCCTCTGCGCTGCTTCCATCACTTCCAACCTTGCACGCAGTTCTCTCATTTCCCTTTCAACAACTCGATTGGCTACATGAGGTTTCATGCGTCTCCTCGGTGGCATTGTGTTGACTAGTCCTCACACACATAGTACAACTTCAAGCTCTTTTTCTACTACCTGAAAATGAAATTAGCCTCTAATACCACTTGATGCAACCCCCCTACTCTCCCTCGGGGCTGCACGACCTCCTAGTCAAGGATCTTCAAATATCTGAGCTGAATCGTCTCTTCGGTCCTCCAATAGGTCCTGAACAAATGACACACATAGGACCCTTTGATGTTTCCGCAGGTTTAAGTGACTCGCATAGGCGTTCTCGGTCGCTTTTGGCAATACCATATTTCTAGTACTAGCTCCTATATTAGACTCCTCTCCAATATGGCCATGAACTATGGCCTTGGGCCAATCTCTTCCTGAATTTTAGCTTTGTCAGTTCTGGATGTAGCTTCCTCCCTCTTCCTCGATCTCTGTATCGGTGAAATTCAATAATAGGCGCTAGATCCTTTGTAATAGGCCCCTTTCCCCTGGGACCTTGGGCTATGACCCAGGGCTTAATCCAAAGTGTGCTAAGTCTTCGACACTTTGGCCTTAGGCAATTTCTCTTTTCTTTAACACACGACGCTTGCAAAGCGTTGCACGCCGGACTAACAGAATCTCAATCCGTTCTCCACCTGTCCTCGCGATCTAACGATTGATGGTGATTTGACCTTCAGGCCTTCGATAGTTTTCAACCACAGTTGTCGCCAATTCCTTCGAACCCCAAACCGACGAACATAACTGGCGCGAGAATAAACAGTTCTCACTTATCCAACAGCTAACGATTGCGATCAATTTTGAAATTCCACCCTTATTGAGTTCTAAGTGTTGAGTTCTTCCTTTCCTCTTTGCAACTTTCTTCTAGAGTGTCTTTCCTCCGAAGTATCAGATCTTTCGACACATTTATTTCGAGACGAACGATCTATATCTATTTTGGCACTTCGAAACTTTAGCAATTCGTGCTCCAGGCTACTACTCACCAAGATCACTTTTCGAAGTGATCCTCTTTCAAAGGAAATAATCCTCCACCACACATCCTCTTGACTCAACGGTTTGGATTTGTTCCATTGTTCGGAATTCGACGATTTTCGTTGGTCATTCACATGACACAACTCCTTATATCTTTCAATGTTGAAACATTGAGCGAGTTATCCTACCTCCACCTGCCTCCTCCAATATCAAAGACTAGGATGCGTTTTCGGGATTTTGATGAATTCCTTGCTCCTATGTACACTGAGACTAAATCTCGAGCATTTTTCTCAGATCCAACGATCTGGAACGATTTTGCTTCCACCTAGGCGTATCTTGGATGGTAACTCGGTAAACCTTAAGAGATTCACTCCCTTTGAATATTTCTTCCCGCTATCTCTCTTGATCTGTGTTTCTTGAACCCTTTTACCCCTTAGAGGGCTACTTCGACACTTAGTCGAACTTCGAATCTGTGCGCTCCCTGCAACAGATTCTTATGCAAGACTTAGCTTCTCACGGGTGACTGTGAACACCTTGCAACAATCCCTCTTGCACTCCTTTCAAATGGAAGTTTCACGCTGCCTCTTCTGAGATTCTAATTCGAAACAGACTCTGTCAACGCACTCCTTGCGGAATTTATGCACACCTTGCATGAACTCAATGAAGAGAAAGAATTGAAACTTATCTGAATGCTTCACAGTTTCATATACTCAATAACATAATCCATTCATTCATGAAAACAAAAAATAACAGGGAAACTGTAAACAATAGCAACACCATGTGTTGGGTCAATATCCCTTTGTTATATTCATTCAGATGTAAATGTCTACAACTCTGATAAAAACAACTTACATTCAGTAACAACTATCTCCAACTGATCTGCAACAACTTTATTCAGGCATACAAGGCATCTATTTATAAAAGAGGTCCTATATGGTTCCCTTGAACTACCTATCTGATCAAAGTAAAATCTTACAGCTACTTAGTCCTATTACAATTAATGTTTGTGACATACAATTTAAGGTGAATGTTTAGATCCACGCCAAAATCAAATAACTCAAGGATGATTTGATCTTTCCTGGTTTGACGCGATTGTTCAACCTCCAACCATTAACACTTCTCTGATTCATCATTTACTTAGAAGTTCTCTAAGATACGCCACCTTTCAAAATTTAAAATTTTACTCAAAAGGAGTGCTAGGGGATATGTTTTCATCCCATGTGGATTTGATGACAATTATCTTGCATTATGCTCCCCCTCCTTAGGATCCTCTGGTTCTTCTAGTTGGATTGTTTCAGTCATGACAGTAGCAATGGGTTCTGTGTTAATGATTTTTCTCGTTTTATTGTTTTCTGAAACAGATTCAGATCCAAGGCTCAGATCATTTTCTTTGAGCCTGACCACCAATGATTGTTTTGAGCGACATTCATTAGTGTTGTGCCAAGGGATTTTGTGGAAGTCGCACCATTTTCTGTTGTCATTCATTTTCCCGTTACCCTTATTTTCTTGCGGTTTGGACTGGTTTTATTGAGGTTGGTTATTCTGTGAGTCAAGGATTCCTTTACCATACTTTGGTTGTTGCAGATTTGCAGACCCAAACTCCCACTTGTTCTGCTGCTTAAATTTCTGCTTAATTTTGACAGCATATAGATAAGCAGCTCCCAGTGATGATATGTCCAGAAACTCCATTCTTGTTTGGGTGTACATGTGTAGAGCCCCACGATATTTCAGAACCATATGGAACTTAGAGTATTTGATACCTAGTTTGGTGCGCAAGGTATGGAAAGTATTTGTGAACTCTGGCACCGTTTGGCCCCTTTCTTGATGCAACATGGTCCATCTCATGTACTGGTCATCATAGTTTCCAAGAGGGTAATATTGTTCCTTGACTGCATCCATAAAAAAATCTCAGGTGGGCTCAGCCCAAATATTATAGACTCCTCTGTGGAATTTTTCTCCCAATAATCTTCCCACCAATATTTGACATGGGGGACAACCTTAGGGAGTGCAAAGGTGATATTTTCTCTGTCAGAAAAATTGTTGATAGAGAAATAACCTTATAACATATTTAACCACTTTTCCAAAGCATCCGCATCTATCTAACCTTCAAAAAAGAGAATATCAAAATTAATTTGTACCTTGAAAGGGAGGTGCTTCCAAAATGGTTGCTTGATGAAGATGCATCTGCTATTATCGGAAGTAGTCGAAGGATTTGGGAAAAGTTCTCCATCATATATTCCCTTTTTCACATGAGGGATTCCTCTAGAAATAGATTAATACAATATTTTTCTCCCACGTCTCTCTTTTCTTCCACCATGGGAAGTCACTTGGGTTGGTTGTCGTCAAGATAAACTAGCTTGAGACCCAACTCTCTATACCTTGACCTCGTTGGGGACATGCACTAAGAAACGATAATGAGCAACTTGATTTTATACCACTAATCCAGATTATTTTGAGAACGAAATAAAGGAAAAGATATAGTAATGAAATACATAGATATATTGCAAGAAACACAGAGATACCGTAATACACAATTTCTATTAATGAGAGAAATGTACAGAAACTGTAAAAATACAGAGTTAGTGAACTCGCTAGAATGGTGACAACTTATATTTGAGAAGAGATGTGACGAATACAATCATTCACAAGAAGATGATGATGTTTACAATGAGGCTCAAAAGGCCTTTTTAACATAAATAAAATCCAAAACCAAAACCCTGGAAGATGAAACGCCAAAATGTTTGTGGGCCCTGATGGGGGTAGTTGATATGTCAACTTCCAGAGGGCGTAACATTTTCATACGATCTCCATTTGAAGTGTTCAATACCTTGTCAGAAAGGTCTATCTAAGAAGTAAAACTTCCATTAGGATTCAATGCATGTTGATGGCAACCCGTGGCCCCCAAAAGTCCAAAAAAACATCATTTAGGGCCTCAAAACAACCTTGGAAGTTTGGGACTCGAAAAAATGTAAAAAACTGCCAAAATGAAAAACTATTCTTTGAACTAGTGGAATAGGTAGGTTTCCAGCGATATCCATATGGATCAACTATGGGCCTATAGATCGCAGTGGAAAACATAGCTTCATGGAGGAGGTTAGTATCTTAACCCTCTCTATGTTCTTCATCGTTATATAATTATTTTATATTCTATGTATTTATATCGATATTTTATTGTATGTTGTTTTGCATTTGTTACATCTGAGTAGTAGACCCTCTACGCCCATGGATGCATAATTTTCTAACCCCACCACCAATGCATAATTAGCGGAAACCTTCTCATTGGGCGCACCCCACCCACATGTATGTTGCACATTTGATAAATTCACCTTAGTCATTTATTTATTTATGACATCCTCAAATTTTTAATGTTCTTGTGTTTCTACAAGATTTGCGACTAAGCAATGTCAAGAAATGTCCATCTGGGATGGAAAAGTCACCTGCATCACAAGTATCATGTATACAGTTAAATATCGTATAATTCTCAAAAAAGAAATTGTTTATGTTTTTGAATTTTACTATTTGGTACTAATAGTTCAATATTATTAATATGTATGTAGGCTACAAACATATTTTCTACTTATACTACTACTACACTCCCTGGGAAATTGTGATTTTCTTTTGGGTTACCTTTGTCCATGCTTAGGGAGTTGCAATCACTTGTACATCATGTGGGGGTCTATCGCATCCCACCGTCAACATCTGTCTTATTGCACACATCCTCAATGGATTCACATGCAAGCCACCCATCTGCACTACCTCTTCCATCGCATCCATCTACAGTGGATGCACATGTATGCCACCCACCCCCACCACCATTTCCATCGGCCCCATCTACCTAGGTTGCAACAATAGAGGTT
This sequence comes from Picea engelmannii, assembly GCA_009831015.1. Classification (NCBI taxonomy): domain Eukaryota; kingdom Viridiplantae; phylum Streptophyta; class Pinopsida; order Pinales; family Pinaceae; genus Picea; species Picea engelmannii. The sequence continues at coordinate 341,130 of ML798158.1, forward strand.
CCATCAGAAAAGGTTGTACAAACCAGTGCTCCATCTGCCAGAGAATCTCCATTGAGGCCCGAGGTATTCACGGTGAGATAATTTGTTGATGATAATTTTTTATGTATCATGAATTTGATTTTATGCATATTTGTTTAATTTTCTTAACTTGATCCTTGTAACTAATGCAGGGTGGCATCGTGGAAAGATTGGGGTCGTGGAGGAGGGTAACAACCTCACGATTGATAGTAGCATATACAATGAGTTGTCTTAGGTTAAATTACAAAGTTTCATTTTGTATGTCTATTAATTCATTCAGGAAAAAAACTTATAACAATGTTTTTTCTTTTTGCAGTATCTAGAGTGTCAGAGAATGCCCAAGCCTAGAAGCACTTGAGGTGCTTCCTCGAGCAAGATAAGAAAGATATATTTCTAGGATGCTCCCGAGGGTGGTGAGGGTGGAAGTGGTCATGCAGAAACAATGAGATTCATAAAAAACGTGCCATGATATATATATATATATATATATATATATATATATATATATNACAACATTGTCTAAATTGTACATTTCTTACAAAATGGCACCGTGTGCCCAATATACAAAATGACAACAAGTTCCCTAACATAAAAAACATCCATATGGTGGCCTAGATACAAAATGGAAATAATTGGTCAATCATTGACCACTTCCACCCTCACCATTCTCATGAGCATCCTGGAAATCTATCTTTCTTCTCTTGCTTGAAGAAACACCTTGAGTGGATTTGGGTTTGGGTATGCTTCGTCACTCCGAAGACTGCACAAAGAAAAACCATTGTTACAAGTGTTTTTCCATAATGAATTAAAAGACTTACAAAATGATACTTTGTAATTTAACATAAGACAACTCACCACATATGGGACTAACGATCGTGAGGGTGTTATCCTCCTCCATGACCCTAATTGCTCAATGACTCCATCCCGCGTCAATTACAAGGATCAAATCATCAAAATTGAACAAATATTCATAAAATCAAATTCATGATACATTAAAAATTATCATCAACACATTATCTCACTGTGAATATCTCTGGCCTTGGTGGAGAGTCACTAGAAAATGGAGCACTCGATTGTACAACCTACTATGATGCAACCTCTATTGTGGTAGCCTCAATGGATGGGGCCAATGGAAATGGTGGTGGGGGTGGGTCACATACGGATGCATCCATTATGGATGGATGTGATGGAAGAGCTGGTGCAGATGGGTGGCCCGTGCGTGCATCCACTGAGGATGCACCAAATAAGAAAGATGTTGGGGGTGGGAGGCAATGGACCCTCACAGGTTGTACAAGTGATGGAAACTCACTTTTCCTAGAGTAAGTTAACCCATGATTATAGGTCAGGTGCCCAGGAAGTGGACTAATACTATAACTGGTGAATATGTTAGCATCCTACATACATATTAATAATATTGAACTATTAGTACCAAATAGTAAAATTCAACAACATAAATACCACAAAATATTTAAACAATATTTAACTTTACACATGATACCTGTGATGCAGGTGACTTGTCCATCCCAGATGGACATTCCTTGACATCGTCTAGTCCCACAACCTATAGAAACACAAGAACATTACAAATTAAAGGATTCCATAACATAAAGGAATTACCATGGTGAATTTATCAAATATGACACACACATGTGTATGGGGTACGCCAAATGAGCAGGTTGCCTCTACTGATGCATAAATGGTGGAGACATGCACTGATGCATCCATGGGAGTAGAGGGTCTGTTACACAGATGTAACAACTACAAATCAACATAACGATATAAATACTCAGAATGCCATATAAATATGTAATGATGAAGAATATAGAGATGGTTAAGATAGTAACCTCCTCCATGACGCTATGTTGTCGATTGTCTTCCATAGGCCCATAACAGGTCTTCCCACAACTCGAGCATCTATGAGGTTGACATGGACGACTGCTATGTCCATGTTCCCTCTCCTCACTCCACTCTGTTGTATGGGGTGAAGCTTTGAACCCTCTATCAATGTCACTGGTAGGAACCTATTTCCAAGATAGTGCAACAAAGCTATTGTGTTGCACTAGGCTCTGAGTCAATGATGATATAGCTAATTGTACCTACTGCAATCTCTCTGCAACAGGAGAATGTTGGGAAGGGGGCCAGACCTTCACCTGAGGGGACAAGGACCTAACATGGGATCGCTCCTAGCATTCTCTCGATACTGTGTGGACCCTCAACCCACCTGCTAGAAGTCATTGATGTTGAAGTAGTTGACATGATGAACCAAAATAAATTCATCCCACAATTTTTGAAAAAAATATAAAGGCACCTCCCTATTATTGCGGGGAGGTTTATCAAATACCATGTACCACCTATCCATCCAGTTTTGACTAATTTGTGAGTGGATGCACCAGTCAATGAAAATGCGTTTCTTGGTCATGGGTGGTTGTTGTTGATATCAAGGATCAATAAAATAGACATCAATTGTTGTTTTGATATGCCCAAGTCTCAAACTTGCTTTCTATCCAATCTAGTGTTGTAATACTCAAACATTCTTGCCCTATATTCAGAAATAGAAGTCAATTTCCCTTGGTCACCTGCAATGGACCTCACAATGACATCTAAACAAGTGGTCAATGACTCTCTGCTTGGTTCTCTTGTGCCCCTTAATTGATTTACAAGTGTTGTTAATGTGTCCAACCCCTCATTAATTTAGGTTTTTAAGTTGGGAAGTTGTGGTGGGTTGGGATTTTCCTCGCCTTGGTCTATTGGTTGACGGTTTACATTATCTTCGGGTTCCATTTTATAATGTATGTTGCATTCTAAAAAGACAATTTAATAAGTAGACCTATAAAAAAGGTATTACAAACAACAATTCCATTTTATCCCAGGGTGAAATCATGAAGATGGGTTACATTTTTGCTTGTTTTATAAGAAAAAAACTGTATTTTCACAAGTTCTTCAACTTCCGGCATACAAAAGTATTTTTTTTATTTAGAATTTCACTTTATAGTAAAACCAAAACTTGTGAAGAATTTTGTTAGCTTTCCAATGATTATTTTTCAATTTTTTTTTATCATGATTTGATATGTCAATTTGGCAATTGTTTAATAGTATATTCCTTAAACATGAAAGGAATGATAATGAGTAACTTTTTCCTACAACAATGTATCTATTATTAAACTTATGTTTTTAAGAAATGAAATATACTGCAACAATCTACAAAGACTCTATTTTACTATGACTATCATTTTGAATCTAATGGATGAATATTATAATTTTTAGAATTTTTTGAAGTTGACCAAGCTAAAAACGTTGTAGATTTTAAACACATGTTTTTCTACACCTTGTATCTATCTTAATTTTTACTTAAAACTAAAATCTAAATATACCATTTTGAAAAGAACAGTTTTAGGATTATGCATATATTTTTTTCTAAATTTTTCACTGTAAATTTTTAGAGATACCGATATTTTATTTCACTGAATCATAATGTCAGTTGAAAATATTATGCAGTGATTTTTTTAAAAAATTAAATAAAATTAGATAAAAATAAAGAAAATGAAAACAAATTATAGGAATTGAAAGTAGATTCAATTTTGGAAATGCTGGTATCATTTTCGAAACCAAATTCTTAGTATTTGCCGTAGTCTGCAACCTTCGAAGTTCAAGTAAGCTTGGGGAAATTCTCTAGTTTTTGTTTTCAGTCCCAATTTCTTGTTTTCGGCCAAAATAATCTTTCGACTGAAAAAAAAAATATTTTTCCCGAAAGACTAAATTCTAACGGAAACCGTCAAAACTGAACGGTTTCCAAGGTTATTCGGCCGAAAAAAACTTATTTCGGTCGAAATCCTGTTGAGCGAATTCCGTCGGTTGGAAAAAATGAAAAGACACGTCCAATCGCTTCATGTCGCGCCAAATTGTATAAATAGGATTTTGGCCGAACACATTTAACACAATTCATCGGATGGACAGACAGATATGAGCTCGGGGATAGGGATTTCAAAGCATTTCTATTACTAATTGCAACTGTATGCTTTTCTTTTTTTATTTATTCCCTTTGTTCCATAGGCTTAATCGGAGGATCGATATCGATACATGATGGTTTTCTAGAGCACCTAACCAAAGTTTCGAATCATTTTTTTTGGTTTTTTTTGAATAAGGTAATTGATGTTTGTTCAAGTTTTTATTGGAATAACAATTTATATGTTGAAAGATAAACGTTGAGCATTTTTTCAAGGTGAAGTCTTTGTTGAACATATCTTTTACAGATAACTATAAAAGCCATGGGAAACAAAAGTTTGCACAAGATAAAATTTGATCGCACTCGAGATGATACTCGCCAAATCAAACAAAGGAAGGAGCTTTATTGGAGAAAGAAACAAGAACGTGCAAATATCGAAGAAAGAAACGATGATAATGTCAATAGATAATTTCAACAAGAATAAGTTCAACCAGGTATGCATGCACATATGATGATCGAGCACACGACACACATTGGGACTGTATTCAGAAAGTACATAATTCAAAGTATAGAATTCAATTTTAAAATATTGGAAATAATATAATTGATTGTAATTACGATTTGATGTTTTTCATAAAACATAAATATATTTGTCTCATAATGTCGAAGAAGACGTTGAAACCAAAATTAAAGCAGAAGACGTTGAAACCAAAAAAGACGAATCACCTATAGGTATGCACATAAATTTTGATAATACAAGATGAACACTCAAGTATATATAGTTTAGTGAATTTGTGTTCGAGTTATGTTTTTTAATATAAACTTTAAATTGAAATATGCAGGAGAATCTATCAACATTGATGATAAAATATTAGAAAATGTTGATACTGACAAATTTGGGAAGAAAAAAAGACAAGAATTATATAAGATATCGAACTAATAATCTCTATAATACTTTTTTCAAACATGAATCAGTGAAAGCACAAGCTAAACTTTTACTTTGTCTAATGAAGTCAAAAAATTTAAAAGAAGCTACATCATTATTGGGTATTCAAAAGTCGACAAATGATACAAAGGTGAAACAAAATGTCTTTAACAATATAACTAGCGTATTAAAATCTTTTGGAAAATATCGAAAAGAAGATGTCTGTGTTGCACGTAGAGCGATACAAACAACAGTTGTTTCATCTAGCAATATAAAAGATCGTTTTCCACGACACATGGCAAAAACGATGTGAACGTCAAGAAAAAAAATGCACAAACATAAAAAAATTCAATTGCAAATAGATGTAAATGACGAATTGGCTTGTTGGACAATGATTTCTAGACAACCCTACAAAGATAGACTTGTAGAAAATGTTAAAGAATTGGCTCGTAATTGTTGGTTGGAAGAATCTCGTGTTTCACCACATACAAGGGATGTGTTGCGACGAATAATAGCACAAAAACAATATGAAGAACATCCAAAACATATATTTCCAATGACACAATTAGAGTTGTTCAATAAGTTCAAAGAAGAACACAAAGAAGTTAAAATTTTCATCAATACATTTGTGCAAAAAAAACCATGGTTTGTTAGACCCATCACTGTTCGTAACACTTGTTGTTGTCATTATCATGTGGAATTTGAGTTGTATTATGAAAAAAAAATCGATTTTGGTAAAACTTTATGGCCAGGTTCACCTCCTCCTTCCACATTCTATGTTTTATATCTGAAATTCTATGTGAAAGAGAAGATGATGATTTATTTTACAAAAACAAATGTGTTGGTGGAAATAAATGTGATCATTGTGGAAATCTAAGTTTGTTTCATTCAAAGTATCATATTGATATGAATGATCAATCATTTTATAATATAAGAGTCAATTGGAAGAGATATGAATATATAAGCAGCACGACTCCACATTCTTCAAATGTTATTTCCAAAAGGATTGATTTGAAGGTAGATAAAATCTGTGTGATAGATTTTTTGAAGAAGATTGAGGAAGAAATCTATAAATACACCAAGCATTCACATAGAGCTCAATCGAAAGATCTACAATTCAAACAATCCTGTGAAGTGTTTCCACCAAGGACAATTTTGTTTGTGGTTGATTTTGCAAAGAATTACACATTCACTGCACAAAAAGAAATACAGAGCGAATATTATCATTCTGATCAAGTCACGATATTTGTCCACGTTCTATATAGACATGCTCAACGGAGTATTGATAACATAGAAAGAACCAACGACAATCAACATGTTATTAAATAATATCACTTTTATATAAGTGATGATTGAGCACACAACACACATTATGTACAACATTGTTTTGATAAATTTTATGATTCATTGAAAGAACACGAAATTCGATTCAAATGACATTGGATATGGTCAGATGGGTGTGCGGGTCAGTTAAAATCTTTATGATCATTATATTGGTTATGTTGTCTTCATAAAAAATCAAACATTACACATTGTTGGAATTTTTTTGAGACTGGTCATGGAAAAGGAGAGCACGACGGTGCAGGGGTATGTATAAAACGATCACTTTGAAGGTATCAGTTGAACCGTCATGTTGATCGATTTGAATCCACCGAGAAAGTTGTTAAATGGTGCAAAATGGCGCTAATCCATGAATATAATCCTTCAAGGGATGTGTGCGGGTGTGTCTACATATAAATGTTACACATGTACACATGATTTTTTTTGAAAACGTGTTCAAATTTATATTCAAACTTCAATATTTTTCTTGAGTTATTTCAAGTTAACAAGTTCTTGTCTTGTGAAGGTTTTTTTGGTATGTTGGAATCCAAGATGTAAATAAATCAATCACATATGACATCAGTACAATACCTGGGACACGAAAAATACATTCAGTTAAAAAAAAACATTTTGAAAATGTGTTTGTGTTTGATAGAAGAAATGATTCTTGTTTTTGTTCAATTTGCATAGAGGACACATAATCCATAGATATTTGCGAAAAAGAAAATGTAGGATATGTTAAATCTTGGAGACTGACCGAACTTAATGTAAAAGGGAAAATGCCACTTGCAAGCTCAGAGGAGATGGAATCAAATGAAACTATAGTGTCAGTTGATGGCGATAGAGTTTTTGATCTTGTTAGAGAAAGTAATTTTTATGTTTAAATTTTTTCAAATAACTTGTAGATGTACTTGTGTGATAATCTAACACGAACTATTTGTTGTCCAATATATCCAATTATTTGCAGGAGATGTTTTTTCCATGATTTCACCTGTAGACAACACTAAAAACGTGAAATATTATTTGATGCAATGCACAGAACAAAAGATGAGGCTATTAGAAGATTTTGATGATAACGGTTTTATATATGAAAGAGTATCTATTGTATTGAAAGGATATTTTTTTCAAGAAACCCATCAAAATGATACTCATGTTCACTTTCAAGACTACCAGTCATATGTCACAAGTTGTCAATATAGTCATTTGGTATGTGCAGTGCGCATAAAGTTAATAGAAGTTCAAAAAAAAAAAAAAGTTAGAAAATAGAAAATGTCCAAAGTCGATCATGAACGAATAATTGAAGATGTAATACCATTACGATGTTTTTAAACAAGTGGCACATGTACATTCCAGAATTGTTTATTTTTCATTGAAAGTACTTTCCAGAATATGATGACTTGTTTTGACTATTTTCAACCATATTTCCAAATAGGATATTTATAAAAATGGCTCATGTATAAAAAAAACTTTGGATCATTCTCAAAATTACACCAATCAAAATTATTTTATGAGCATTACACCAATCAAAATTGAGTTGTATACCTCTTGTATTGTGAGCATTTTATTTTAAACTAAAAAATTGTTAAACACCATTTTCATTGAACACTTACTTTTTTCAATAGCATTTTTTTCCATTTTATTTTACTAATATTGCATTAATTTAAAAAAAAAGTTAAACATATTTTATTTTTTCTATTGTAATAATATCTTGTTTCAAATTTTAACTCATTCCAAATTTTATTTTATTTTACGAGCATTAAATAAAAATTAAAGTTGAATTGAATATCTTTTTTATTTTGAATATTTTTTTTAATTATTGTTCTCAAAATTAAAGAAAAGTTAAAAACATCTCTTTCATTTTGAGATTTTATTTGATTAAAGGCATATGAACTTTGAGGTGAATATCTCTTCTAGCTTTAGCATTTTTTTAATGAAGTTACATGATAAAATTAAAGAAGAGTTGATCATCTTTTCTATTTTAAGGTTTTATTTTATTGTCACATCATTTTGAGCATTTTATTTTATCATTATCACACAAATCAAAAAAGAGTTGAACATCTATTCTATCTCAAAATTTTATTGTATAAACATTACCTATAATTAATTTGGATCTCTTCTATCTTGAGAATTTTATTTTTATTACTATTGCACCAATCAAAGAAGAGTTGAACATCTCTTCTATCCTAGATTTGAGAGTATTGACTTCTTTAAGTGTTTTTTTTTTTTTAATTAATATTATAACAACTAAAAACAATTTAAACATCTCTTCCACTTGTTGTAATAACACTTGACTAATAATATCATATATATACCAATATCTTCATTCTAATTATCTAGTTGATTTACATTTAAAATTTGAAATTATTTAGAATCTTCATTTTAATAATTAAGTTGATTTTCATGTAAACTTATTTAGAAGTGTTAATCATTAGAATTAAATTGTAATTAATAGATCTCTTCTCTAACAAAGTTAAGGAAATTAATACAACCTTGCCTAAAGTCAAGTGAATTAAATTGTAATTAATAGATCTATTCTCTAATAAAGTTAAGACAATTAATACAACCTTGTCTAAAGTCAGGTGAAGACCCTTACAAAAATATGGGTTTATGTGAATAATACTAAACCATAGCCTGCAAATCGTTTTCCTAATGTAATTCTCTTTCATACAGGTTATCTAAGTTGTACAAGGGGTTTGTGTTGTTCCTTGGCATGTCTAAAACACAATGTGTTGTTCCTTGTTCCACATTGGTTACCTTCTTCCAAAATCAAACACAAGTTTTCTGAAAGGAAATTGGTAAATCATGAAAATTTCTTCCTTTTAGTGTAGTTCATACCAGTATAGGCTTTGCATGTTTAAAGTGTTTTCTACTACCATATATTCTCAAATAAGTTTTGCATGGTTTAACATGTTGTCTACTGTCATATATATTCTTAAATAGATATGCAATGTTACAATCTTGTATGTTTGACAGATCAATTTTTTTCTTGTCTATCTATTGATTTTGCATATTCTTAAATATATAAACAACAACACATTCTTGTATTATTGACTTTGCATATTCTTAAATAGATAAATAACTGTTCACATTCTTGTATTATTTCACTTTAATTTTTTCTTTTCATTTATTTAGCAGATATCATATGCTTATCTTTCCTTTAGCTTTTTTTATTAGTTAAGTGCATCTAGATGTAATCAATTTATTTAACGAGTCTCATATGCATATCTTTCCTTTAGTTTTTTTTTATTGTAACCAATTTATTTAACAGATCCCATATGCATATCTTTCATTTAGTTTTTTTATTAGTTAAGTGCATCTATGTAACCAATTTATTTAACAGATCTCATATGCATATATTTCCTTTAGTTTTTTTATTAGTTAAGTGCATATCTATGATCTCATATGCCAATCTGTTGGCATCCAATTTTCCTTTTCATATTGTCCTTATAAGATGCCTATACCAGTGTTTTGCAAACTTTGATTTTCGTCGCAATCCTCGGAAGAAAATAACACCATTATTTTTGCGCTATTTGCACACCTGCCTTTGTTCTTGTTTTCACGACTGCAAGCGTGAAAACTTGGTTTCGAAGTCACATTAAAATCGTCACTGGATTGTTTTGATCATTCTTGTCGATATGCCCATTACGTTTCCAATTTAATTATCGTTATACAGTTGACAAGACTCCAAGATCCTTATTCTTTTGGCATTCTTTATTTGTTAATATGACTTCATTTTACAAGACTGTGATGATATTCTTTTGATCGATTTTGTGATGCATTGGTGGTTTGATTTATATAGTCTTTCATTGATTACCTTGACACATTGATTTCATGAAAACACATTGGTGTTATGGTTCGACCCTCGGTATAAATCATTGCATACAACACATATTTTCATATGATCAAACCCTTGGTATGATTTCGAATTGTTTCTTTGGTTTTAAAACTATGCTAACATTATTGCTTGCGCAAGTGTTTAGTCGATTTACCATAAGATTTTATTGATTGAATGGTATGGTTTTTAACATATGCATAGTGGTTTGAACATTATATGCGCCGGCGGTTGTACTATGGGATATGACTATTGTGCATGGTTTGAACTAGCTCCACCACCTTCGCACGTTCTGTCATTAATGTTTTCCCCCTATCTCGGTTCACCTTGCTAGTTTTTGGGTAAGCCTATGAGTGTTCTTCCCCTGCGTATGCTGTGTTCAAACCCTGGCCCGTTCACCTCGCTCATCATGTGCTCCTTTCTATGGCACCGGTGGTGCGCATAGAGCCGAATGGTAGTCAAGCTCTGTTACTATTCGATAATGCCCATAAGGATTTAGAAAACAGTGGTTGGCTGGTGTTTATACAAAGGTTCGAGGGTTTCAACCTTTCGGTTGCCCAACAATTCGCCCTCACCTTTGATGGGTTCAGGGCTAAAGTAGGTGACATACAGCTTGAACTCAATGAAGAATTCATAAGCTTTTCTACAAGATTGGCAGCTACAGGCCAGCGATGGTTTAAAAACTCCAAAGTTGATGAGGTGTCATGGCCATTACTATTCGTATCAAGGAAGGTTGTCTCCTGTGATAAAGGTATGCCTATTTCCACCCTCAAACCCAAGTGGCACGATCTTTTGGTAATTGTGAAACAATTTGTGACCTGTGAAGGTCGGTATGGCTTGGTTTTTCTGTATCACCTTCGAATGTTAATGAATTTCATGGGCTATCCTTTGAACATGCCATTTTACTTCTTACGTAGTCTTTACAAGACGTCTAAGAGGTTCAAACACGAGAAGGCTGATAGCAGCTTGTTTCATCACGGCTTGATTAGACTCATCGTCGTCCACCATTTAAATCTTCATGGCGATAATTGGCAAGCCTTTCTATCTAGAAATGGCTTTGCTAATCCAGAGTCTATCCAAATCGACAAGGCTGTGGTTAGTGAGACTATGGTCGGGCCACCCATGCCATTTCATGTTCTTCTCCCCCCTTCCAAACCCTCATTTTGCCCTGACATCGACCTACCCGACATCATAACAGACAAGATTGAGGCTATCAAGAAGCCTGCGAGTAAGAAATTCAAGGGTAACCCTACTGTCGATAGAAAGGGTAAGAAAAATGCTCGATTGATATCGAGACTTGCCCGGAATAAACCTAAGCCAAACATCGACCAAAAGCCCATAGTTATGAGTGAGGACTCGGACTCCGATGTCGAGCGTTTCCTAGCTGAAGAGTACCCCTATTCCCATGGCCTATGCTTCGAGCAACCCTATGACTATGTCTCTAATTTACCCCCATGCCTAAAGAACAATCCTAACTACCCAGGAATCAAGTTGCACAATGAAACCCCTGGTGATTTAAACAAACCCTCGCATGTTATGTCAAAGCCCGAGCAATCATCATACATCCAATGCAGTGTGTGGCTAGACCGTTATTACACCGATGTTCCCTTGTTGCAGTCAAAGATCAAATCGTTAGAGGACCAAGTTACAGTGTTGTCAAAAGAAAGAAACAGGCTTCAGGCTAATGACAAGAAACAAAAAACCACTGGTTCGATTGTCTTCAGGAATGTCGAATCGGAAACAGCCTTCGTCAATTCCAAATTATCATAATCGAAGTCGTTTCTTATTGTCCAGGTATGAATTTCAATATGATTTTTTCTTTGTAAGTTGGCTTGAATTATTGTAACATATTCGGTTTTGCTTCCAAATTAGCTCTGTTCGTTTTACATTCGAAATGATTATGTTATAGTTTGATCATCAAAAATGATTTGTTGTGGATCCTATAGATTCATTTTGCTATAATTAAACGTAGCTATGCTTTGGTTATGTAATTATGTTGTGCCCGGCTTAGTATAAGCAATTGATTGTTTTTTTATTCTGTTTGGTTTGTTTTTTAATCAATTATGTTCATCTAATTTAGGATAGTCGATTTGGTTCGATTTCGATTAGTTCTGTTTGCTTCTAATAGACTCAAAACAACTCTGTGGATTCTGATTTATCAGGAACGACTCTGTTTTGTATGGAATCAATATTTTCGTTTGGGTTTTGATTACTTTCAACCTGTGCAAAAGATTTAATTGCTAAAAATCATGTGGCTGTGTTGATTGGTATGATTTTGCATTACGATTTTGTCAACCCCAAACTGTTTCGTTTCGTTCCTATTTAATTTGGTTTGTAAACGACTGCTACGTGCCACAATTAGCATGATCGTTGGTATATGTTTGATACAATTCAATTTGAAAAACGATCCTGTTGATTTCGTTTGGATTCGACAATGATTTTGTTTATGGATGAGGCGACATAAACTATTGCATGGAAAATTTGTTCAGCTGGTTACAGTTTGTGTTGATTTCAATCGGTCCATGAAAATCATTTCATTGCTGTCGAATTATCTAATGCAATTCTGTTCACCCCTAATTGGTGATAACAAATGTTGGACAGAGTGCATGTACCTCTGTTATTATTCAGTTGACTACGATTTACTTTGTTGCAATTTGCATACAAGTTTCGATTTGAATGATTCTTTTGGTTTCTAATTAGCAATCAAATATTGTTCAATAGTTTGAATGTATTCTTTAATATTTTAATTGATTTTGAAACGATTATGTGTTCAATTTAGACCAGCTACAGAATCGCAAGATTCTGTAGCTAGTCTTAAAAATTATATTTTTGTCAATTATATCAATAAAATATCTTTTAAACTTGTCTATTTTTGTCTTCTTTCAGGTGTATACGAATTACAATGATCAAATGGGCATGCTATGGCAGTTTAGGAGATACTTTGGATACGGTTTTGTTTTAGGTTGTTAGCTTGAGTTAGAAACTTGGGATATTATCCCCAGATTTGTGTAAATTGTTTTGATAATTCCCACAGGGATGTTTTACCCTGTGGGAGGTCTTTAAATACTTGTCATTTTTTGTAATAAACCCATCATCATCACGGTGGAGAGAACCAAACTATGGATTTATGATTCAGACTGAGATGAAAGTTGATGTCTTATAACAACTTTCGCTTTCAATATATCAAACTTTTGTTTCAGGTTTTGCGTATCATTTTGCAATTAATTATCGACTACTTTAGCTATCATAATTCTTTGCATGTTGATGTGATTTGATTTATATGTTGTCCATATCTGATATCTCTTATTTAAAAATACAACAATTATTTTCAATTCAATTTAATGAATACAGATTTATCTTTTTATTAATTGGATTGTCTTGCGCAAAGTGTTACTTACAGATTTATCTAATTGTGATGGTTTGTAAATCATAAAATTGTTGTTATTTTTTATGTCTTGTTTGTCCTGTCATTTATATTTGAAGAGCACAACTGCTTCTTGTTTACGAGAAGCTCGCGGATAATCTGGTGCGGGTTTCCTCCCTCCGAATAGCTAAAACAATTATTGCATACAGGACAAACCCGAAGTGTTACTTCGGGTCAGTTTGCTATATTTTGTTTATTAATTAATTAGTTAATATAATATAAGTAGTTTAGATAAAAATATTATTTTAGATTCATAGTTAGAGTTATTATTTTAGTTGCTTAGTTTAGATAGTTTTATTCTATTTCTTTTTCATAAAATTATAAAAATAAAAAAAACAATAGTTTCGCTGTCTTAGGACAGATTACAAATGAGTTTTGTAGGTTTTAATTTAAATTTGTAATTTGTAAATATTGTACATTTGTAATTGAATTTGATTCTGTTGGTAATTGAACATTTGATTTTATAGAATTTTAGTTGTATGATTTAGGTAATAGATTGTATATATGTAGTTTAGATTTGTTTGTTAATTTGTTTTAATCATTGTTTTTATTTAGATTAGTTTATTAGTATAGTTTTGATTTGTTTTTCTAGGACTTATATCGGCTAACGGAGCCGCTAAACCCATCAGAGTGGTTCATACCAAACGGCTTGGGTTATTTAGACAACCCCAGACTGGATCCACTCTTCCAGTTGACGAGCGTTCAATTTCGCCCGTCAACACTATCTTTCATTTATTTTTATTTTTTTTATTAGTTAAGTGCATTTATGTAACCAATTTATTTAACAAATCCCATATACATATCTTTCATTTAGTTTTTTTTATTAGTTAAGTGCAGATCTATGATCTCATAGGTCTATATTTCCTTTAATTTTTTTTATTAGTTAAGTGCATCTATGTAACCGATTTATCTAACAGATCTGATATGCCTCTCTTTCTTTTAGTTTTTATTATTATTTAAGTGCATCTATGTAACCAATTTATTTAACAGATCTCATATGTCTATCTTTCCTTTAGTTTTTTTTATTAGTTAAGTGCATCTATGTAATCAATTTATTTAACAGATCTCATATGTCCATCTTTTCTTTAGTTTTTCCTTTAGTTTTTTTTATTGGTTAAGTGCATCTATGTGACCAACAGGGTCATTAGTAACTAGAAAAAAAAACAAATCTTTTAATATAAAATTAATCTGCTAAAATTATTCTGCCAAAATTATTTGATGATATGTAAATAGAATCATATTTTTGACAATCCATAGTGAACATAAAATGAAACATTTAAATTAATACATACTTTTAATATAAAATTATTCTGCCACCAAAATTATGTGATGATATCTCAATAGAATCATATTTTTGACAATCCACAGCGAACATAAAATGAAACATTTAAATTAATACATAACAGAAAATTATTTAAGAGTTTGATCATATTTTTGACAATCCACAGTGAACATAAAATTAAACATTTAAATTAATACATTATTTTAATATAAAATTAATCTACTAAAATTATTCTGCCACCAAAATTATTTGATGATATGTCAATAGAATCATATTTTTGACAATCCACAGTGAACATAAAATGAAATATTTAAATTAATACATAACAAAAAAGTATTTAAGAGTTTGATCATATTTTTGACAATCAACACTGAGCATAAAATGAAACATTTAAATTAATACATAACATAAAAGTATTTAAGAGTTTCATCATATTTTTGACAATCCACAGTGAACATAAAATAAAACATTTAAATTAATACATAGCAGAAAAGTATTTAAGAGTTTGACCATATTTTTGACAATCCACAGTGAACATAAAATGAACATAAAATGAAACATTTAAATTAATACATAGTAGAAAAGTATTTAAGAGTTTGAGCTTAATTTAATGCATTGTAAAAATGAAAATATACAAAATATTAGTTCATTACTAGTTAACTTTGTCATTTTTTT
>ML798158.1:356637-369159 GCA_009831015.1 Picea engelmannii
ATATATATATATAATCAAAGTCTGAATACTACTTTTTTTGCGAGAGCTCTACAACTAGGGTTTCGGAACCCTCAGCCGCCACGAACTGCGTCCAACCGATGCCTGCCCCGCAGGGGCTCTTGAATCACAGGGAGGGGGCACCGACGGGCATCTCCTACAGTCAAGTCACGGCCAGCGAAAATGCCGCAGCGGGAATGAAGAGGCCGACTTTTGAGACGCCTCCTGATATGCCTGTGGCGCTTCTAGCAGAGGGGACCTTCAAGGATCGGGAAATGGATATCGATCCAGACAAGGAGACGGTCCCTGCAAAAGCCTCGGCCCCTTGGACACCGGGAAAGTTCATTCCACAGGCACCTCAGGCCCCAAAATATGTCGTAAGCTCGCCGCGCATAGAAGATCAGAAACAATACATGTGAGACAATGCCTTGGTAGGAAAGTTTTTAGGGCTCTGGCCCTCTGAGCGGGATTTGGTCAAATGGATACAGTATTGGTGGAAGCCAATAGGTCACTATGACCTGCAGCTGGGTTCCAAAGGATTCTTCACTATCATCTTCCACAACCTAGAAGATCGCAATCGCATCTTTGATGGAGGGCCATATTTCTACAACTCGGCCGGACTTTTCTTAAGATTCTGGATAGAAAAGTTCAGCCCTGAAAAGGAAGACTTTGCCCATGCACCGGTATGGATTAGGCTGTATTCTCTCCCCCAGGAATTCTGGCTGGAAGAGGTCCTAGCAAGCATTGGCAACACCATTGGCATCTACGTTAAGTCCTCAGAAGCCACCAAGCAGCGGAGATACACGTCATACGCGTGGATCTGTGTTTACCTGAACATAACTAAGCCGCTCCCAGGATCCATCATGCTGGAGTACCACGACGAGGACTGGTCCCAAACCATTGACTATGAACACATTCCTTTCCGATGTAGGAAATGCCACGAACATGGTCATCTCTTCAGAGAATGCCCTCTCAATACGGCTCACCAGGAAGGGAACCCAGAAAACGACAAAGACAAGGAAGGCTTCGTACAACCAGCAGGAATAAGGCGCCAGGGGGGAAGAAAACAAACAAGTTAAATAAGTAAAGATCCCTCTACCAGCAATAAGTTTTCTATTTTACAAGATCAACCTGAAAACCCCATAACCCCTACAAACCTGCATGTACCATCCCCGCACAATGAACCCCAGACCGAGGGCCAAAGTATTGAACCACCCCCACAAAGTAAGGCACTAGATCCCCCTTTTCTGGGCCTGGCTCGGGAACAACCAGACTTGCAGGAGATAGAAGATGGGGACGGGGAGATGGAGTTAGAGGAGCAATATCTTGTCGGGGTGGATCTGGACCACCTTGAGCATGCCTATCAACATCAAAAACTCTACACCATACCCAGGGATCAACTGAGGAAGGTGCACAAAGTATTTCTCAACTCTTCCACAGGGTCTTCAACCCAAGCTAGCAAAGCCCTGGGAATCCAAGGCAGACAGTCAAAAAACCCAAGTAAAGCTCAAAAAGAGGAAAAGAAAAGAGGGAGGAAATCTACAAACAAGCTCATACAAGAAATAGGAAACTTCATGGTGAACTCAGGGCAGATCCACCTGATCTCGGACAACGTCCCTCCTCTCCCCACCCCCCCATCATTATGAAGATCATATCTTGGAATATTAGAGGCCTCAACGGACGTAGCAAGCAAAAGATGCTACGAGAACTGATCTTAGTGGAAACACCAGACGTTGTATTGTTACAGGAAACAAAATGTACCTCAGAGGATATGGACAGGATACTCCCCTATTGCTGGAGACAAGGGGGAGTGGCCTCCGTCGATGCCACAGGAACTGCTGGAGGACTGACTATCCTCTGGAACACCAACGCTGTGTTGATGGAAAACTTATGCACAACCAAATGGTCCATCACAGCAGAGTATAGGCTTATCGGCTCAAACAGACCCGGACATTTGACCAGTGTCTACGGCCCGGCTAATCCAAGGGATAAGAAGGCTTTTCTCAGAAGCCTGTGTTACATTTCCAGCCTTACACAGCGCAATAGATGGATTATTGGCGGGGATTTTAATATCATTCGCAGCCTGACGGGAAAAAAAGGCGGATCAAGATGGTTGGATCGAGACTCTTGCGACTTCAATAGCCTAATAGATGAGCTTCATCTCATCGATATGGAGGCTAGAAATGGCCTATACACTTGGACGAACAGAAGAACAAGAATACATCAAATTGCCTGCAAGCTGGACCGCTTCCTCATTTCGGAATCACTCATGTTGGACGGAGTGGCAATAGAATCCACTATCCTGAACCTCTCTAGTTCAGATCACTGGCCCATTCAACTCTGGGTGGATGTCCCAGCCACACCTGGAAAGAAACCCTTTCGGTTTGAACAATTCTGGCTAGATCACCATGATTTCTAAGCAAATATTCAAGACTGGTGGAGGCAGGCGGAGATCCCTTATGGATCCAAAATGTACAGATTCCAGCAAAAGCTACAGAATCTGAAGAAAACACTTAAACTCTGGAATAAACATACCTTCGGCAGCATCTTCGACTCCCAAAAAGAGTTGTCGAAGAAAATGGATGAGATTCAGCCTTTGATCAGAGAGCAAGGGCTAACAGATGAGCTAAAAGACCGGGAAATGAGAGTGAACCAACAGATGGAAGATAGGAAGAAACAGGAAGAGATCTTATGGAAACAGAAGTCGTGTATTCTATGGCTCAAGGAAGGGGAACGCAAAACCAAGTTCTTTCATCGAACTCCTATCCAGAGAAGGCATGCTAATAAGATCACACATCTCATCTCGGAGGAAGAGGAAACCATCCACTCCCATGCTGACATGGAAAAAACCTTAATCGAGTACTTTCAAGACCTCCTCACAGAGCCCATCCAGGATAGACATGAAGCTATTCACAAAATCACGAGGCATGTGCCTTCCCTTGTAACCTAGGAGCAAAATGAGGCCCTTCTCCGACCCTTCACAATCCAAGAAGTAGATTAGGTGCTTCAGGACACCCCTAAGTGTAAGGCTCCTGGACCTGACGGCTTCACCAGCGAATTTTTTCACTACTGCTGGCC
Organism: Picea engelmannii; assembly: GCA_009831015.1. Taxonomy (NCBI): domain Eukaryota; kingdom Viridiplantae; phylum Streptophyta; class Pinopsida; order Pinales; family Pinaceae; genus Picea; species Picea engelmannii. The sequence goes on from ML798158.1 coordinate 359,713, forward strand.
GATGATCAGGACAGAGGTTTGGGAGATCTTGGGAGACTCTAGGACCACTGGGAAGGTCCTCCAAGCTCTTAATGCAACATTTCTCGCCCTAGTCCCCAAAGAAGGACAAGCACATCGGCCCAAGCAGTATAGACCCATAGCTCTTTGTAATGTCATCTATAAAATCCTTACAAAAGTAATAGCTCGAAGACTCAAACCGATCTTACCAGCAATCATATCTCCAGAGAAATCTGACTATGTCGAAGGCAGACAAATCATGGACAGCGACATCTTAGCGCATGAAGTAATCCACTCCCTGCAGAGGACCAAAACCCCAAGTATGCTTCTCAAATTAGATCTCTCTAAGGATTTTGATAAGATAAGCTGGGAGTATATGCGAGCCATGCTTTTAGCATTTGGATTTGATCAAAACTGGGTAGCTTGGATTCTAAATCTAACCTCCTCGGCTTTCTTTTCTCTTCTCATCAATGGTGTCCCCTCGAAACCCTTCTCCCCTTCAAGAGGGATTAGACAGGGCGACCCCCTGTCCCCTTTTCTTTTCATAATCATGGCTGAAGGACTCAGTCGCTCCATTCATGCAGCCATAGAAAACAACCTTCTGACAGGTTCACCCCTGCATGGAATCTCACCCCCTATCTCGCATAGCCAGTTTGTGGACGACACCCTCTTAATGGGAAGCCCCACTGTCCGAGAAGCCAACTCTCTCCAGGTGATCCTCCAAACCTTCTCAGAGGCCTCAGGACTGGACTGCAACAAGGATAAGTCCCAAATCTTCTTTTTTAATACGCCCCCTCGGGTCCAGCGCCACATCTCGGATATCCTGGGTTTCAACAGAAGCTCCCTTCCATCCAAATACCTTAGCGTCCCCCTGATTGACAACGCTCTTCGGAATTCCTCCTGGGAACACCTTCTGTATTTCTTTTCCAAAAGGATCTCCTCCTGGACCTTTAGAGCCTTAAATCTCCCCAGTCATCTCATTTTTCTCAAAGTCGTCTTTCAAGCCCTCCCGATCTATGTTTTTTCCGCACTGGCGGCCCCAAAGTTCGTTCTCACAACCATCAAAAGACTGCAAAGGAACTTCCTTTGGCAAGGCCTCACCAAAGAGAAAAAGATAGCACTTCTCAGCTGGGATAAACTCTATCAGCCCAAAGAACAAGGAGGGTTGGGATTAAGAGATCCTGTTATAATGAACAAGGTTCTCAGTGACAAAATTTGGTGGCGCTGGCTGAAAAACCCCAAAGAGCTCTGGGATAGACTTTGGAGGAAGAAATACGCACCAAACATGGCAGAGAAGAGCCTAATCCGTTGGGATGGGGATAACTTGGGCTCCTTGATCTGGACAGCAGCAAAGCAGAATCGACAGATGGTTACTCAGCATGCTTTCTGGGAAATAGGTAATGGGGAAATGGCTTTATTCTGGCAGGATTCCTGGCAACAATGGCCAGCTCTGAGCGTTGAGGACTGGGCATGTGACATTTGCACCCAAGCTACAAGGGAAAGCCTGACAAAGGTAGCGGAATACTGGCAGAACAATCCCATGGAGGACACCTGGCGCTGCTGGCGTGTGGAAAGGGAACACATGGACCTGGAGCTGCATGTCGATTGGCACCTTTACAAGAAGAGCTAGCCAAATAGAAAATTCCTATAATTGACGGAGAAGATATTCTACGATGGGGATACATACCACAGGGCTCCTTCAGCACGCGGGAAGCCTATCAAATTAAAACACAATCAGACCCCCTCCCAGCCTCGAAAGTTTGGCAAAAAATATGGAATCTCAAGCATTAGCCAAAAATCACTCTTTTCCTTTGGTTGGTCTCACATTCAAGCATTTTAACCTGGGACAACCTCTTGAAACAAGGTTTTGTAGGACCCTCACTCTGTATACTTTGTGGAGAGGCAGAAGAAACCATGAACCATCTCCTCAACACCTGCCCTTACACAGCTCAAATCTGGGACCAAGCAGCGCTCATTATGCGCACCTCGGACCGCCTCAGAGATAGCATCCCCAAAACAATTGTGAACTGGAGGGATCTGGATTTCCACTCTCCCCTCCTTAATCGTATCTGGCAACTTCTACCAGGCTTTATCCTCTGGAAAACATAGAAAGAAAGGAACAGAAGAATTTTCAGAAACCTCTCTCTCTCGTGGCAGCAATGCTGGCATCAATGCCGACGCAACATCTTGGAAACTCTCCACCTACGGAAATGGTCTAGCGCATATTTAACTTGCTCCCCCTCTGAGCTCCCCATCCTCTGGCATTGGACACCTCTCCCCCCCCTTCAAGCTCCCCCCCCTCCCCCTTCCTCCATCCCTCTAAGCAGCCCCTCCCTTTGGTCTCCTCCCCCAGAGGATTTCGTCAAGCTCAATTTTGACAGAGCCTCTAAGGGCAATCCCGGAGCTGCAGGCTATGGAGTGGTCTTCCGCAACCATCTTGGGCACATCCTAGTCATAGGAGCAGGCCCCCTTGGGAATTCTAAAAACAATGCAGCAGAACTATGGGGTCTGATAAAAGGACTGCAACTGGCCATCAAATACAATTTTACCAAGCTACTCGTCGAGGGGGACTCTCAAGTCATCATCAGCTTGCTGCTTAGAATCCTCAATGGGGCGAAACCAGACAGCATTTCGCCCAGCTGGATACTATCTCACGACCTACAGATCATTGTGGGTCTAATGCATCCTACTCGGGTTATCATTCCCGCACACGTCAGGAGGAAGGCAAATCAGGTTGCGGACAACTTGGCCAATCTGGGTACCACCTGGAGAGGACCAGAACTCCAGTGTAATTTGGGCCAAGATCAGGTTCACCCTATCCTCTAGTAGTGTATCCGCAAAGCCAGAGTGGTGGATGTCCCCCCCGATGGGGTGCTAGTGCGCTCAACGTGGCAGATGGCGGGAGTAGGCAGCAGCCACCAGGGCACGGAGCCACATGATGGGCTCGTGCCACCGCCCGCCACCCTCCTCAACGATTAAATGGAATTAAATGTGATGCGAAGGGGAATTTACGCAGGCCTCTGTCCCATTTGGTGCTATTGTATGTTGTGGATCGCAATGCTGGTCATTCGCCTCTATTTGATTCTCACAGAGCTCGCTCTGTCGCTGCAATGGCTTGACCCTGCTCGAACACTCTGGTTCGATATCGTCCTTGCTTATTCCCCGACCATTCACCTTCACCGAGTGCTCTTGACTACCTCAGCCATTCACGCTGGCCAACCCATGACTCGTCCTAGGGGAAGACCGAGGAGGGGCTCTCCTTGGAAGCCTCATCGTCCCTCAGTCTCCCCGTCTGACTCGCCCTCCATTTGCTCCTCCGCCCACCTCCAGTCTGAGCTCTTCTCGTCTTCCTCTCACGGCCCGATGAATTCGCAGTTCAATTGCATGGCAATGGTGCCCAGGTCGCCAAGCTCGCCCTTGCGGCACCTACTCAACCCTCCGGTGAATCCCCCTGCCCCCACGTCCGTCCTCGACCCCCTGAGAAATCTGGGTTGAGAACCTCATCCTCACCATGCGTCTAGGGGGGCTGGACAACAATTCAATGACTCCTTCAATGCTGCGCAGTTTCGAGATAGCCTGGCTGCCCTTTACGATCTGGTCTTTGGTATCCATCAGGGGGTGGAGGACCTCCACTATCGCCTACAATATACAGATGCCAAAGTGGAGCTCTTTCTTCGAACTCTCTCTTCCATGCAGGACGCTCTCTCCTCAATCCCGACCGAAACTGAACCAATGGAGGAGTCGAGTGAAGAAACAGGTGAAGGTCAAGACGAAGCGCAGCGCTCAGCAGAACGGGATCGGGCGAAGTTTGGGTGAGAGAGAAATGCTGATGACAATGTGGGCGATGTGAAAGACAGAAAGCTTTGGGAAGACCAGACGACGTATGTGGAGGAGGAGCCTTGGACAACGGACCTCCAGGCCAAGTGGCCAAACTACTCACCAGGTGTCTAGTTCTATAGTGTTTTCAAGTCTTGTCAGTCCTCAGGTCTTAGATGGTGAACAATTTGTCTTTTAACTTTTTCTTAGCATATTATAATACTTTTGGGGACTCATAGGCTAGCTGGACTGGTTTCCCCTCTGTTGGGGCAGTCCAGTAACCTCAGCATGGTTATCTTTGTATTTTGCTACTCAGCTTTGGATCTAGAAGGCACTTAATATATATACTTCTTATTTACAAAAAAAAAATAAACAAAGTCTGAATAGTTACACTGTAAAATACATAAATTCCAAATCCATTTTAGGATTATAACAAAAACTAAGACATTTAACTCCAAAATTCTAGACTCTAAGCCATCGCTTTAAGATAAATCACTCCATACCTGCAAAAAAAATAGAATTCAAAAATTAAAAATTTACAAATTAAACATACAAAATAATACAGAATTCAAAAATTGTGATTAAAACAAAATTGACATACATACCAAAAGAGTTAAGTCTCATCCTTCAACATACTCTTTCCCACAAAATATATTGTAAACATATTTTCCACCAAATATAATTTATACATCTGTAACAATAAAAAACAATAATAAAAAAACAAATAACACATATTAACATATATATTGTAACTAAATATTAAATAAAACAATAAGAAATAATAACATACTCAACCATAGTTAAACAAATTTAAGATAGTTACTCTCCAATTAAGAGTACATGATTTAAACAATTTGTAAATCTTATCTAAAATCTTAAAAAAAATTAAAGAGAAAAATTTTGTTCTTGGTAAAAAAAATTGTGAATTAGAGTTAGCTAATAATCTGAAAATAAATATAGAACTATGTATGAAGAAAGTTCACAAATCTCCATATTAAGATATTATTCCAATGAAATACTTATCTCCTTGTGGATAAAGTCTCAAATCCTTCAGGTGAAATTCTCCTTGTGGATAAGGTCTCAAATCAGTCAAGTGAAATTTGCATCTCAGGTGATGTTATTGTATTCTTGGTAAAACAAATTGTGAATTAGAGATAGATAATAATCTGAAAATAAATATAGAATTGTGTATGAAGAAAATTCACAAATCTTCATATTAAATCATTTTTCCAATGAAATACTTATCATGAAATACTTATCTCCTTATGGATAAAGTCCAAAATCTTTCAGGTGAAATTCTCCTTATGGATAAGGTCTCAAATCCTTCGAAATTATTATACCATGTGATGTTATTTGATCATATTTACACAATAATAAAATATTAATCTCCTCAGCAGTTAAATACTTCTCTTTTCTTCTGCAGTGGTCATATAATCAAATTCCACAATTCCCTTTCAAACTAAAGGACTCATAAATATCCATATTAATCCATTCTTCCAAAAAACTACTTATTATTTTAAAAAGTTCACAAATCTTCATTTTAAAAAACATTCTTCCAGAAAATACTTATCTCCTCTTTCTGCGGTGGAATGGATGTTCTCATATAATCTTGCATGTACAAAGAAAACACAAATCTGCACATGTATATTAAGTCATTCTTAAAAAACCATTTAAATGAGATGTACTCATATTAAATATAATGAAATGCTCTTTGGAATTATGTGTGAGCTAGCTCATATATACAATATGTTTGAACTTATTTGTAAATCTAATTGAATGTTGGTTTTTGTGATTAGTAACCAATTTAGTTAAGAGTTTGACAATACCCTGGCAAGAAGGAATTCATTTCGTTGTATGTAAAAAACACAAATGTCCATACTACGTCATTCTTGGACAAGAAAACAATGAATGCAATTGAAGAAAATTTACAAACTTTCTCTTTTCTGATGTGGGATAGAGTCTGTTCTCAAATATTCAAATGTTCAAGTTCAAAATTAAGTCTTCATCATGATCTAAAATTAAATAAATTTGAATATACACCATTTAAGACAACGATAAACTTATCTAAGAGTTCTATATATTTCAAAATAATTGATCAAAGCATTGAATAAGAAAGACTAAACTAAAAAATTGAGAAAAGTAAAAAACATACATTTATGAATCATCCTGAATGAATACATCCTTCCCAAATCTGGGTGCTTCCTCCACTTCCTCCTCACTCTCAGTCTCCCTCCCAAGCACACTCTCAGGTACTTTCTTCTCCACATTAGCCTATATAACACATTTCAAATTTGAAATTTTGAAAAATTAAATTTAAATGATTATAACACATTAAATTTAAATGATTTTAAGACATTAAATGATACTTGTGAACTCTCACCCTCTTCAAACTCTCTCAATGAGAATTGAAACAAATCTACCCAAGTAGTAGGAGATGGAATATGGATCTGTGAACAACACAACTAAGAACTAAATCTCAGATTCAATGTGTTCACAATTATACAAAATTATAAATGTTGTTGATCTCTTATTCAAAAGAGTGGAGATTGAACAACTATTAGAAAACACATACCTGATTCAACCCATCCAAATTTAAACTTGTTGAATCAGGTCCTCTACCTACTAGAGATTCATTTAATATATCTCCAAACTACAATTAATGACAATAACAACTCGATTATTTCTATAGATACAATGATATCTAAATCTAAAATTAGAAGTAAACTATCATAAAATGCGTCAAAAAATCCCTAACTAGAACACATACGAATTTGCGGTTTGAGTCATCATTCTGAATGAAATTCTTCCAACCATCCCAGAAAATTTTTGCATACTCCAAAACATCTTCTGCTGACATTGTATCCAAATCCACACCTGTTTTATAAACAAATGTGGCTCGGGAATTAGCTTCTTCTCGTCGATGGTTCATGCCAACATCAACACCATAAAAAGTTGCTTCCGAATTTTCTCTAATTGCACTCATGGCCTCTTTGTCAACCTCTGATATAGCCTGCAACTCTGAAAGTGAAGCAAATTCCCTTGTTGGGCGAGGTACTAAAGGTTGTGGAGGCCTCGACAATGTCGCACTTCGATATGTCCCTTTGCGATCATATGTACGTTCTTTACCAGTCCCATAATATTTGGACGATAGACTAGTATAATCAGGGTGCATGTGCAAGAAAAACTTTGCAAAATAGTGTGGAACATCATCGTTCCACGACAATTTCCCATATGCCGCCAAAAATCTGTTATACAATTGTTCTTTAATGTCAGGGTGCTTAAAATATTGCACCTTCAACATCTTCCGCTTTGGGCCCTATTTGAAATTGAACATCGAAATGGTGTCTTCTTTTGAAACTCTATTTTTTACTGCCTCTCATTTATCAAGACCCGTTACCTCTGACTTTCGCCGCCTCATTAGATTGACAAATCTGTCAGTGGTTGGCCCCGTCTTCTGATATGCGTCCATAAAGTTTTTCAATGAATGAAAAACAATTTGCAAGCTTTGTTTACTCTCCTGAGGGAGTTCCAAGACCACCAAATCATTTTCCAGTCTCTTTTTAACACCTGAGCATCACTCAAGTGCCATTACTTCAGTAATCCCTTCTCATGGAAGTTCATCACCAACATCCGAAGGATAGGTGGACGTAGGCGTGTAATTTTTTGTTTCTTGATAACACGGTCTCCTAAATCCACCTTCACCCTATGCACCGACATTTGAATCTTCATGACAACCACTCTCTCTTTCATTGTCGTCCCTTGCTCTAAACTAATTTTCTACACACACATTTGAAAATAACTTCAAGATTTAACCTCACATAAATTTAAATACAACAAAAATAAACAAAATCAAAGAAAATTACCAGAAATATTCTCTTGTCCATAGGTATTCCCTACATTCTCAGGTGTAGGAGTATCAATGCGCAACCTATCTAAGAAGGCTGCATCCATATCACTTGCTTGAGTAGGTTCTGCAGTTGATCTATTCATAGACTCGTTTGAAATTCTCCTCTGACGAGATTTTGTTGTTGGTCACTCGGAGTCTCAGTAGAAGGAGTTCTTGTTCTTCCTTCTTGGGATAATAACCTAGAGCATTTGCGAGGAATGTTTGGAGAATCTCGTGTCGACATCTCTCCTCAATATCTATCCACAAAAAGAGTTTATCAATAAAAATGCAGAGATGTACCCAAGTTCAAGCAATTAAAAACGCAGAGAGAAATTGAATATTTAATCAATCAAGCCGCAAATGTATTCATTCATAAGAAGACACAAAGACTGAACATTCATCCATAAATCAATCAACTCAAAGATAATTAAGGGATAGATAGCATGACAAATTATTATCCTTCACTCATCATCCATGTACAAAAAAAAGGGCATTTGAATTTATAGGTCTTTAAACAACGAAGTGACAAACGTCTATTCGGCTCCTAGGCGACTGCTCAGGCATAGACTGATGACTAAATGGATAAGGGATAGATGATAAAACCACAATCTTTTCATAATAATCAATAAAACCCACACATAGAAGTCATTGAAATCAAAATTTGGGTTCCCCAAGGGAAATCAATTCAAAAAAACAACAAGCAAGGGGATTCATTAAAAGTTCCCTTTGGTTGGATCCACTAAAAAAATGTATTAGAACATTTATTTAAGATTCCTTAAAAAATCCCTATGGTTGGATCCACAAAGACCACATATAATGCAATGCATTAGAATCCCCAAAACAAAGAGTTTAATCTTCATAACCTCACACACCCACTAATAACATAAGAAATCTTTAGTAAGTGGTGCACAACAACTTGTTATGCCTTTAATCTTGGCAAATAAGAAAGCTTTCTTTACTAAGTGGTGCACTTTTATCTGATCATAGATTGGATAATGTTATATTATATAACATATGAACTATGCAAATGTTATATTATATAGTTGGATCACTTGAGAGATTTAAGGACAAATTGTTGGATAGTTGTGGATATGGTAGAACTAGATACATAACTGTGAAATACTTTATGGTCACCTAAAGTTACATAAAGGGACCTAATTGTACTATAAACTAAGGGATTTCTACATTGAGTGGATAACCACCCAAAATTAACTCAATAACATGTGCATATTCTTTGAACATGGTTCAATCCACTAAGACCACATATATATTATTTGTAACATTTCTTTAAGATTCATTAAAAGTTCCCTATGGTTGGATCCACTAAAAAAAACATATTAGAATTTTTTTTTAAGATTCCTTAAAAATTCCCCATGGTTGGATCCACTAAGACCACATATAATGCAATGCATTAAAACCCCCAAAACAAAGAGTTTAATCTTCATAACCTCACACACCCACTAATAAAATCAACATGGGATGGGTATGAAGGTTGTTCGTATTCCTAATATAAATTTCGATGAGGTGGAGAAAATGTAATATTTGTGAGGCTTAGCTGGAGTTAGAAATCTAGATAAAATATAGTCATATAAGGTGGAAATTCACGTTGATTGAGAGTAATCATGACAATAATTTCAAATGTAAGTGCATCATAACCTATTGTAAACATAGTAATGTGAGTTTTAATGAGATATATATTAAAAAGAAGATGATTTTGAGTGATTCTTAATTGTCACAAAATTATGGTG
>ML798159.1:0-35276 GCA_009831015.1 Picea engelmannii
CACATTACATGCTCTTTGGCTTACTTGGATCATTTATGTCCATCATTTATTATCCTATATAATGCTTCTACAATTGGTGTCTCCTTTTTGCTAGCTTAGATCTCCATTTGTTGGATCAGTCAATTGCATATAGGGGTGTTTTGACATCATCCTTAGTCACACTTAAGTCAAACCTCATCCACACCTCAAATAAATTTCAACATAGACTTGTGAGTAATCAAGAAGTAACCTTCTTCACTGAGGGTAGTTGGGTCACTCATCCCTACACTTATAGTTAGATATTTTTTTGTGTGTGTATATTTCTTTTGCTCTTTCTTTGATTTTTGATATAAATTAAATCCTTACTTCTTCATATAAGGAGAGATCACAAGAACCCTATGTGTATAGATTAAGTAACACTTAAGTTTTCTACTTGTTATTTGTCTCTTCTCTAATTTCAAGTTGTTTCCTTAGGTTAGTTTTTATTTGGTTAAGATAGTTTCAAATATAACTAGTGCATGTTCCCTTGGGTTACTTTATATTAGGTTAGGATAGTTTCAAGTCAATCTAATGGATTTTACTATGTTTTGAAGAAAATAAACCCTAAAATACCTTTTTTTTTTTTCCATCAAAGTAAATCAAATAATAAATCTAATGATTAGATGTTTGCATTGGGTTACAAAAGGGTTTGTTAAGGAGTAATTGTTATTATTTTTGTATTCCTACTTTTATTTATTAAATAGCTTACATAAAGTAAAAAAAGGAGGAGAGAGGAGAGATGAAATTGGATAGTAGTAAAAATTATTTAAAATATCATAATCAGGGATTAAAAATGAGCCCGTCACAGCCCATCAACATGCTTCCAACACGTCCTACAAGTATAATTAAATATTTACCCGTCAAAAAAATGTGAATTTTTATTATTGTCGTTCTCTTGGAAAATGCAAATCTTAATCCAGATTTTTGTATGAAGGGTAGGGTTTTTAGATCCCTGTCATGTAATTTTAGTTCAATCATGCAATGATAATTATGTTGTGGATCATCACTCGTAAATCTATGGACCATGATGCCTCTGTCTTCCCCCAACCCCACCTTAACTTGACCAGTACCACAACCCACTTGTCACTTGTTCCAAGTTCCATCAACTTGATTCCCAAGTTAATCCAAACCCTTTTAGCCATGAATGTTAGGAAATGGGCACACATAACTCCAACGAGCCAATATTCTGAATAAAAGGTTAACTAGATTAAAGAAAAACTTTTAAAAGTCCATTTCCTGAAGTTATCCTTGTTCCCACTATGAAACAAAAAGAACTAGCTATGTCAATACAAACCCTAAATATATCCACGGTTGGGCTCATGCACGAAAAACCTAATTTCATAAACTTAAGAGAGCAATCATTACAAGACGCATCCAATAAAGCAAGGCAATACAAAGTGACCTAATGAATGAGAAGAATTGGTGAGTGTGATCATTTGGAGGCCTTAGCCTTTGCATGTAGAGAAGGTGTGAATCATGATGAAAAACAAACATCATGAATCAGAGAGGCCTGCATTAAAATTTATTTATGGGAAATCTTAACAAAACCATTTTCACATGGAAAACTATTAGGAAATTAAATACACTTCCGCATCAATGCTAGCACAAGAGACGAAGAATTTAATCAAGAAAGAAAATGACATAAGCAATCAGACAATACACATATATTTTACCCTAAAAACTCTTAACCGGGAAAACCATCATTCCTTTGAGCGTTTTTCTCTCTTGTTTTCTTATTCATTAAGAATAAAAGGTTACATGTCTAACCTTGGTCCACACCTAAGACACAATCAACATCATACCATCTTGCATAGACAAGAAAACCCTGTAGCCAAATCATCTTACATATGCATGACCAACAACCTCCACTTACACATGCATTAACCTGGAAAAGTGCATTCTATGATTACCTAACAATAAAAACCTTATGGCCTTAAAACATGCCTCTTTATAGGATTTACAAGAGGAAAAAACCATAATATTGGTTCCCAATAACAGTTACAGATTCATGCATATTATTGGCTACAAATCCCGCAAATCCCAATATTCTGTTACAGTCGATTCCAAGTCAGGTTTACCAGTCGACTACCATTCGACCTTTATTCATTTGCTAGTCCGTCGTATCACGCCCACACTTCGACCTCTTGTTTGTTTACTTGTCGTCGATATCTTTGACTTTGACTTTACTCGGTCGACTCCCTCGACCTTTGACTTGTTTTTTATCTACCTCAACTTTGACCTGTTGTATCCACCTCAAATTCAACCTGTTTTCGATGTTGTCGATCTACCTTGACTTTGACCTTATGTCAATCTACCTTGACTTCGAATGTCAGTAGATTCACCTAGACTAGACTTTCACTACAAAGAATATAACAACCCAACATTCTCCCACTTGTTGTCTTCTTTACTAGAAAATGATATTCTTTAACTTTCATTCACAAACCCAAGGAAGCAATGCCCATTGCCTCTCTACACCAATATAACTTCACAACACTCATAGACTTGGTCAACAAGTCTGCTATGTTTTCCAATGTGTCTACTTTCTCTAGTAGCACCTTGTTACTTTCCACCATGTATCTTACGAAATAGTATTCTACATCAATGTGCTTAGTATTTGAATGATAAGCAGGGTTCTTTGCCAGAAATATTGTGCTTTGAATATCACAACTTACCTTCATAGATCTCTGCTCAAACCCGATTCCTGAGCACAACCTTTGAAGCCATACATCTTATTTGCTTCCATGAGTGGCCTCCATGTATTCAGTTTATGTTGTCGACAAAGCTACGACCTCGTGTCACTTACTCATCCAACTTATTTCTCCACTGAACATATTGAAGACATATATGTTGGTTGACCTCCATCAATCCATATATCCAGCCCAGTCGACGTCGAAAAATCCATGTACATCTAATTTACCACTGTCACCTCTAGGTTTTCCTTGGTAGCATATAAAATAGTCCTTCGTGCCACACAAATACTTGAATACTCTCTTAATAGTTGTTCAGTGCTCCTTTCCAAGTGTCAATATGTACCTTCTCAACACTTCCACTTCATGGGAAATTTATGGTCGAGTGCATACCATCGCATACATTAGACTACCAACCACACTTGCATAGGGAACACATTCCATGACCTATATTTATTCATGTGTCTTTGGACATTGTTCAACATTAAGCCTTGCTCCCACAGGAATTGGCACCTTCATTGGTTTGCAATCATGTATGTTGAATCGTTTTAGACCTATTTCAATATACTTCATTTGATTCAACGAGAGCTTTCTAGCATCTCGATCTCTCTTAATCTCCATTCTTAGAATGAATTTATTTGCATCAAGATCCTTCATGTCAAACTTGGAGGATAGTTACTTCTTCACCTCCTTTATTGCATCCATGTTGTTTCCAATCAGTAACATGTCATCAACATATAAAGCTACATATATGAAATTCCCACCTTCTTCCTTGGAATATATGAAGTGATCATATTTGCTTCTCACAAATCCAAAACTAAGGATGTATGTGTCAAACGTTTGGTACCACATCCTTGGCGATTTATTTAGACCATAAAGGGATCTTTTGAGTTTGCACACCAACTCTTGCTTTCCCTTTACTACAAATCCTTCAGGTTGTTTCATGTAGATTTCTTCTTCTAGGTCCCCATGTAGGAATTTTGTCTTCACATCCATATGTTCTATATCCAAATTGAATGTCGCAACCAAAGCATTAGTACTCTAATGGAAGTTAGTTTTGCAACAGGGGAAAAAATATCACCGAAGTTGACTCCCTCGACTTGGGAATATCCTTTCGCTACCAGTCAAGATTTGAACTTCTCGACTTGTCCCATGTCTCATTCTTGTACAAGGATTCCATATCTTCTACCATGGAGTCCTTCCATAGTTTACCCTTTGTTGATTTGAATTCATCACTGACCGACTTGGCCTCATCGTCGATGGTAGTTAACACAAATGCAAAACGAAATTCGAGTGGACTATACCTTTTGAATGGTTTTCTTGCTCTTTCTGAACTCCTTATCACTGAAGTCAATTGTTCCACCTCTTCCTCAGATTCAATAGACTCATCCAAATCATCTTCTTCGTTCCTCAGTTCAAACTGCATCGTAACAGGATTATTCTCGGTCTGAACAACTTCCCTAGGATCATACTTACCTATGAATTCTATGAAGACCACATCTCGAGTGTACATTATTATACTTGATGCAGGATCCTAGAGATTATATCCTTTCATCCCTTCTTTGTATCCGATGAAAATACATTTGACTGCCTTCTTGTCTAGCTTTCTCCTCTTTTCCTTGGGAACATGCACAAATGCATCACAACCAAATACTTTGAGATGTGTCAGGGAAGGCTTCTTACCGGACCATACCTCATTCAGAGTCGTGTCGAATAGTGTTGGCGAAGGAGATATATTCACCAAATATCTTGTAGTCTCGAATACCTCCACCCAGAATTCTTGTTTGAGCCCAACACCATTGATCATGCTCCCTACCTTATCCATCAATGTTATGTTCACTCTCTCGGCAACTCCATTTTGCTATGGGGTATATGATGTGGCATTTTGGTGTGTTATGCCACACTACTTACAAAACTGATCAAATTCCTTTCCACATAATTCACCACCATTTTCAGTTCTTAGCACTTTAATCCTCTTCTTTATCTGGTTTTCAACAAGAGCTTTGAACTCCTTAAATATCTCAAAAACCATTGATTTCTTCCTCAAGAAATATATACATGTATTCCTGAAAAAATCATCTATGAAGGAGATATAATACAGGGATCCACTAAGTGAAGGCACTATAACCGGGCCAAACACATCACTATGCACCAGTTCTAGAATCACATTTTCCCTTGTCTCTCTAAATGGGAACCTTGCCCAAATTTGTTTCCCATGTATGCAATGTTCACAAAAGTAAACTTCTAAACCAAATTCAGGAAAAAAATTGAACATACCTTTTCTTTGCATAGCTCGAAGTCCTTTTTCTCTGATGTGTCCCATCCTATCACGCCATATCCTAGTCGGGTCGATTTCATCATGTTTTTTCGAGTCAATTTGAACCGACTTAGCTCGATTTGAGTCGAGTTGTGTTGACATCGAGTCAATTCAAGTCACATTTGAGTCGATTTCAAGAGAAAGGATGTTGTTGCACCCAATTGAGTCGACATTCCCTAACAACTTGTATAGGGTACCAATCCGAACTACTTTCATTAAGACCATCGCACCTATGACTGTCTTGCATGAATCCTTCTAAAATAGAGTATTCACACTTGCATCACTCATCTTTCTCACAAATATCAGGTTTCTTTCCAAACCCAGAATGTGTAGCACACCTGGAAGGGTTTTTTTCCTCCCATCTTGTAGTGTCAGTTGATCTCTTCCCTATCCGACATTTTTGGTTGATGAGTTTTCCCCCAACAACACATCACCCCCATCATATCGTTCATATTCACAGAACCATTCTTTATGTGGTGTCATGAGATAGGATGCTCCTGAGTCGATCAACCAAATATCTTGATCTGACTATGTACTGGTCGATGTCAGGTACACATCACCTCCCTTGTCTAAGGTCGTCTTTCTCTCAATCGAATGATTCTTGTCGAATCTGACACTGACTTTTTTTTTCCTTCAAATTATAGTCATTTTTATAATTCCCAAGTTTACCTCATTTCCATCATCTTCGCGTTAACTGAACTAGGGATTTAGATCTACCCTTCGACTTAAAATTTGTACTAGAGAATATGCCGTTATCTTTGTCTACCAGTTGACCTCTCACTACCATAGCATCTTTGATCGATCCTTCCATGTTATTTCTTCTCACTTCTTAAGACAACATAGAAGCAACCACGTCCTCTAGCACTAATGTGGTTGTATTACTCCCAATAGCCACGACTAAGCTATCCCAGGAGTCTGACGAAGAACATAATAGGTTGATACACTTCTCCTCATCGGTGATCTTTACATCCATAGACGATAACTGGATTAACACGGTATTAAACACATTTAAATGCTCAGTCATTGAACTTCCATCACTCATCCTTAGAAGATATAGTTTCTTTTAAGAAACAACCTATTTACCAGAGATTTCGACTGGTATAAGCTTCCTATCTTGTTTCACTTTTTCTTGGCCGAATCTTCACGAGAGACATTTAGCATCACCAAATCTGCAAGATAGATCTGAATCGTACTTATTTCTCTTCTTTCTATTTTCTCCCATTCTTTCGTCGACATGTCTATCAAATGGGTACCTGGACAGGCCGTTGTCCATTTTTCTCGATCTACAAGAAGATCTTCCATTTTAAGTTTCCAAAACTCAAAATTATGTCCATTGAATCTTTCTATCTCTATTTTGTAACTTCTCACCATTATTTACCGTGATCTTTAAAACAATTTATGACTTATGACTCTTATTGTACCTAGGGTTTAGTTCTCAGATTCAATATTTGTAGATCAATATCTGATATACTCGCCAAAACATTACACCAATCTGATAACTCACTTTTTATGGAATACCTAAGCTCTAGTACCACATGTCAGGAAATGAAAGACACTTCCACACTAATCCTAGTAGAAGAGATGAAGAATTTAATCAAAAAAGTAAATGACACAAGCAATCACACAGTACACAGATATTTTACCTTGGAAACCCTTAACCGGGAAAACCAACATTCCTTTGAGCATTCTTCTCTCTTGTTGTCTTATTCACTCAGAATAAAAGGTTACATGTCTAACCTTGGTCCACACCTAAGAAACAATAGACATCATACCCACTTGCACATGAAAGAACAACCATGTAGCCAATTCGGCTTACATATGCATGACCAACAACCTACACTTATACACACATTAACCTACAAAGGTTCATTCTATGATTACCTAACAACAAAAACCTTTACGACCTTACAACACACCTATTTATAGGATTTACAACAAGAAAAAGCCTAAATATTGGCGCCCAAAAACGGTTACAGATCCATGCATATTATTGGCTACAAATCCCACAAAACTCAGGATTTTATTACAGTTGACTCCAAGAGGGTTTACGAGTCGGCCTTCATTCGGTCTCTAATTGATCATCTCACACCCACACTTCGACCTCTTTTCTGTTGACTTGTTGTCGATATCTTTGAATTCGACTTTACTCGGTCGACTCCCTTGACCTTCGACTTGATGTCGATCTACCTTGACTTCGACCTGCTATCGATCCACCTCGACTTTGACCTGATGTCGATGTTTTCGATCTACCTCAACTTTGACCCGTTGTCGATCTATCTTGACGTCGACTATTAGTCAATTCACCTCAACTAGAATTTCACTGCAAATAATATAAGAACCCAACAAAAACGACTCCTTCAACTCGAATCACCAAAGTTTCGTGAACCATTACATATTTTCACATTCAATGGACATAAATGGGGAAGGTGGACATAAATTTTTTCCCGACTTTAGTCTTTTTCGCATAAGTGTAACACATTTCAATAGTTATTGGTGCAAAGACGATGGAGTCTATACTATATTTGTGTGTTTCCAATTTCCCACTTGATACATATGTTGAATTCCTACAGTCACATATGTCGGTTGTAGTGTGCTTCCTCGAACAAAATTATACAACTATTGCATTGGATACCAGAGTTGAAGATGATAAGATAGAATTTTTCTATCCGCAAAGAGATGTGATGAGGATCCATGAAGAGTCCAAGGTAGATACCAAATAGTTTTGGTAATGGTTGCTCGAAAGCGTGAATTTGTTTCATTACACATGTAAACAACTTTCCCAATTGCTATGTGGAAACCCTTATTAGGTAACAAGAAATTTTCTCTTGGTGTTGTGGTGATTTTGAAATCCATAGTGACCAACTTCCTATTTTCATGGGAAAAGAATTATGCAATCTACTGTCTAAACCTCCAAATCCCCACCCTCTGCCCCTCACCCATGTTATCCAACCCCAATTCCGCATATACATGAAACCCCCCTACTGTGTGATTGGTTTGATTAGGGTAATAAGGGGGAAACTCAAGCTTTTTGTTTGGTCAAGGGGAGTTTTAGTAGTTAGAAGCAGGGATCAAAATTTCAAGGGATTTCAAGTTACAATATCCAAGTTTGCAGTTATTGCAATTATTGAAATTTATATTGAAGTTAACATAAATTTGTGCTAGTAGATAATTTGCAGAGAATACACAATTGTTTTAAATCAAAGTCCATTTCTGGTCCAAAATTTGAAAATTTAGCAAAAAGACTTCTTCTGCTTATCCTTTTCCATGTTAAGATATGATTAAATATCAAACAACAATTTAACAACGAACCATCAGATGTGTTCATTTCAATTGTTTTCCATGACATCAAAAACCTATTTCAAATTCAAAATTTCATTTCAGTTGTTTTCCATGACATCAAAAACCCATTTCAAATCCAAAATTGTTATATATGTTCCGAGAAGTTATATTATCTTTTGTAATGAGAGAAACTAATGTTTCATAAGCCTGACTGGTCTAAAAGTGTTGATACTCATTTATATGATCCAACATTTATGAAACTTATACACAATGAGAGAGAGATTTATTTATTTTTCCTATTATTAACTACCATATCAATACATGAGAGAGAGAGAGAGAGAGCTTCAAGGCCAATCTAAAATTAGTTTTGGCCTTTTTACATATTGATCAGAGCCTTAAAAGTTAAAATCTCCCTTGGCCAACCTTTTCACATACTTAATTGGCATATTCATAAAAGCCAAAAAAAAAATTCCAAACTGAGTGTTTGCACTAAACAACTCAAGATGCTAATGACATGTGAATCTCAATCCGTTCATTGTCTATAGTATAACTTCATTTCTTTGCATTGTTATTTGTCTTCCCATAGGATCCCCATGTGAGAAATGAGAAAAATGATACCCAAAAGCAATGCCTTCTGAAAATTGAACATTTTATAGTGTCAACCTTAAAGAAGCGGGTGGTCTAAAAATAGGCAATGACAAACGCTTGAAGGTATGTAGTATACCTTCGTTTATGTGCCTCGCTATTTTTCTTCACTTAGGATGTGTTCCCTTCTTGACAAGCCTACAACATTCAATCACTTCAGTAAGGAATTCATATCCATGCTCAAAATGTTTGGACCATTGTGTTTCCATCCAACTACACAACATTGATTATTCCTCATTTGGTGTATGTTTTCACTTACGATTCTCCTTTGCAAATTTGGGTTTAACTTGTAGTAAATATAAGGAATCGTAGAAAACTTTGTTGTAGGAAATATATTTGAAATCAAACAATATCAACATTATACCCACTTTGCAAATTTAAACCATAAACAACTCAAACTATTCATTGAAGGGATGGAAGTACCTTGAAATGAATTTATATGTCTTGCAAGTTCCCAAATGGAAAGTACCACCACAATTAGCCCCTTGTCCTTTTCTATTAGTATACCTAGGATAATCCTATATATGAAAATCAACAGCTTATTTCTAGAACAAGCCACATTTTTTAGATTCTTGAGGTAGGCAACAATCTAGATTTTACTGATATCTTTCCTAAAGATAAATTTGATTCGAAATGTAATATTTCATTTAACACATTTTTTATGAAGTGTGAGCTTAATTTATTGTTGTCAACTAAAATGCAATTTTTTTAGAAACTTTTCATGTAATATATACTCTTCTAAGTGAAATTAGGACTAACCTTTCAAATTTATCATAATATAAGTATTTTNAAACAACTCAAACTATTCATTGAAGGGATGGAAGTACCTTGAAATGAATTTATATGTCTTGCAAGTTCCCAAATGGAAAGTACCACCACAATTAGCCCCTTGTCCTTTTCTATTAGTATACCTAGGATAATCCTATATATGAAAATCAACAGCTTATTTCTAGAACAAGCCACATTTTTTAGATTCTTGAGGTAGGCAACAATCTAGATTTTACTGATATCTTTCCTAAAGATAAATTTGATTCGAAATGTAATATTTCATTTAACACATTTTTTATGAAGTGTGAGCTTAATTTATTGTTGTCAACTAAAATGCAATTTTTTTAGAAACTTTTCATGTAATATATACTCTTCTAAGTGAAATTAGGACTAACCTTTCAAATTTATCATAATATAAGTATTTTATATAATTGTTTTACATATTTAAGATAGCTCAATTCAATTTAATGTAATTTTTCTTCTTCTTCTTCTTTTAAAAGATTGAATGTAAACTCATCACCATTTAAAAAAAAACATGTCACTTGAAATTATTTGTTTGGTCTATAAGGGGGTAGACTTTCATTCTTCCTAGAGGTAAGGGGACAAACTTTGGCCCTTACTAGACATTTGTAGGTGATTAACTTATTTCCTTAAGCTTGAGGAAAATGAATTCTTAATCAATAAAAAAAAAGCAGTTTCAACCTAGATGATGTCTTTAAAAAAATCAATATTCCTTAGTATCATCAATAAAGCTACCTCTAATGAAATTATATGCTTTTTAAAAACATCAAACCTTAATCTGATATATGAAACCAAATAATATCTATAATTATTACTTAACTTCTTATCATTTAATTACTTTATTATTCAAGAAATTTTGATTCGTCACTATTAATAAATACCCCAAATTCAATATCATATCAATGTAGTAATAACTTCTTATCATTTAATTACTTTATTATTCAAGAAATTTTTATTTGTCAATTTTAATAAATACCCCAAATTCAATATCATATCAATGTTTACACCCAGGAGGCAAGATAAAGGAAAACTGACCGGTAATGCTTTGGTACATGTATATTGCCCTTTTTGTAAATTTCTGAAATTAAAGGATAAGTTTAGTAATGGACAATCTATTCTCGCCGTAATGTTTTGTTAGTTACCTATTGTAAGTAGGGAGCTGCCAAAGAGGCAAATATTATTCTACCTGAACATGCAAATATTATTCTGTTTTAACAATTAGTAGAGATGTTGTTTAATTTTTTTAAGTTTTTGTTTTATATTATTGGAATTTGTTAACATAAATTTACACAAAATCATAATTTTTGAATATAGAAATGGTTGAAAAATTCAACTGACAATCAAATTATTTAGAATTAATCACTCAAATTTATATTCAATAATTTTTCACATGATTTTAAACAAATATCACCAAAAAAATGTATAACAATTATGATGATGATGATTAACGTTCACTAAGACCAAATTGGTTTATCTGACCTTAAGAGGGTAAGTGATTACTTGTGATTATTTAGAATTTTGTTTCTTGCTTGAAAAGCATTAAGAGAAGCTTTTCAAGATCACCATACTTTTATTGAGTTAAGAGGTTAGGAAGGTTGGTAGTGTGATAAATGTTTTGAAATGAGATCTAATATGGGTATGGGTTGAACAATCTAAGAGAAAGTGCTTTTCATCTTCAACCTTTTTAGTGTTACAAAGGTGGCACACTCTTTCATCCCATGGCGTTTTAGGAATTGACCAAGTCCCAGTTTCACTATGAAGCTCATGAGAATTTGTTCTTATTTGACCAACGCCCAGTTTCACTATGAAGCTTGTGAGAATTTGTTCTTATCTTAGCAATGCTTATTTTTTTCTTTACACTTGACAAAACATAGAGATAATTTTGATCTTCTAGATTAGGGTTGATTACATATTTATAATACTTTAATTTTCTTTTTTCCTCTAACTCTTTATCAAACCACATTTTTTCCTTAAATTATGATTTGACGTTTTTTTAGTAATATCAACATGGTATCAGAACTTTGTCTCTGACAGTGGGTAGTGTGATATTTGGGAAAAATGGTGTGATTGTTTTCCTTGAGTTGTGACAAGTAATATGGCTGCAAGCATTAGATATGAGGATCGGTTGGATGGCATTTCCAACTACTTGCAGTGGAAGGTTCATTTGTCATCCGTTCTCAAAGAGAACAAGATCTGTAATTATGTTAGCTCTGTTGTAGCAGCTCTTGTAGCAGATCCTGTTGCTTTGGACTTGCATGAGGTCAAGGAATCTAAATCTCAGAGGATTATTCTAGATGGGGTGAAGGATCACCTTATCCCACACTTGGCTGAGAAAAAGACTACCAAGGAAATGTGGAATGCACTTAAAAACTTGTTCGAGGAAAAGAACGAGAACCGGAAGATGGCCTTGAAGGCTAAGTTGCATGATACCAAGATGGGTAAGGAGGAGAGTGTCTCTTCTTATCTTACCTAGGTGGCTCAAGTTAAAGATGAGTTAGAAGCTGTTGGAGAGGTCATTTCAGATTCTGATTTGGTGAGGATAACCTTAAATGGCTTCACCAAATATTGGGAAGTCTTCGTGAAGTGCATGGTGGGTCGTGAGCATCTACCAGATTGGAGTAGACTGTGGGATGATTTCACTCAGGAGGATATTTGGGAAATATCTCAGAGCAGTGATCAGAAGACAAACAAAGTTGATGAGAATGTTGCTCTTGTGGCAAAGAGCAAGAAGAAAGGAAGTTCCGCAAGGGACTTGAGTAAAGTCAGATGCTTTTGTTGTAACAAGTTGGGGCACCTTGCCTCTCAATGTCTCGAGAGGAAGAAGAAGAAGAAGGAGTCAGAGGAGCCTGAGACAGTTGCTAGAGAAGTCATAGAGGACTTTGCTTCAAAGTTTGATAGGGAATTTTCTTTGGTTACCCTAGTTTCCAATGTCGGCAGCAGAGGATTCAGAGGTGATGTCAGATGGGTTGTGGATAATAGAGCCTCTAACCACATGACGGGAATTTGGCGAGTATTCCTAGACTTCACAGAGATTGGTCCTGGACGACAGGTGGTAAATGAAGGTGGTATGGTGAGAGATGTACGTGGAGTTGGGAATGTTAGATTCCAACACGAGTTTGGGGGACTCTTGGAGATTGATGGAGTTCTCTTTGTTCCAGGGTTGAGTGTTAACTTACTCTCAGCCTCAGCCTTGCAGGATATAGGATATTGTGTATTGTTCAAGAGGAACCATGTCTTTATCTACAGAGAGGGAGTGGATCTGGTAGAGTTGCAGCTGATTGGTAAACAGGTGGATAGGTTGTATATGTTGAGAGGACAGACTATGATGTGTGATTTAGCATTGGATGAGGAGCATGAGGAGGCTTTTGAGACTGCGGTGGGGCCAAGGTATCAGTCTTGCATTCTGAGAGAAGAGAGTGAGTCTCTTTTGAGCACTGGTAGAAGGTTTAGCCAGGTTGATCGAACCGATGCTCAAGATGAAGTGAGCTTAGGGTTCTGGGAGGTTTCCAGGAGAAGATCTTCTAGTTCAAGTTCTGTGTAGGTATTGCGGATGGCTCTAGGTTCAAGGGGAGATTCTACAGAGCACAGTAAGATGGGACCAGATGATGGAGATGGAAATGAATACATTCCTTGTTAAGAGAGAGTGTTGAAATATAACAAGGGATGTCCTCATTCATGTTTTTGTGTTTTGTCATGGGGAGGACATAAAGTCATAATTCCCAGAGATGTTTTATTTGTAAAGTGACTTTTTAAATAAAGTGCTTTTATAAAGTGAATGTACTTTATAACTTAAAGTGTTTTTAAGTTGTGGGATCCAAAAAGTATTTAATGAGTATTTATTACTTATTTTGTAATTAATGAGGAGCATTAAATATGATCCCTTAGATTAGACTTATGATAGCCATTAGATTGAGTTGGTTATGTAAGTTAGGGTTTCTTGGGAAAAGAGAAAAGTACATATACATGCTTAGGGATGTGAGAAAGACACACCGGAGAAGACAAGAGGATAAGTTGAGAGATTGCTTGAGAGAGGAAAGTGAACATCAATAAGGGAACGATTCCCAAGAGAGATAGGGTGCAAATCCCAAGGAGGCTTTTTTTGTTTTGATTTGCAGCAGTGTTATTTGCTAGGACAGGCCATATTGTATGGATTCGTACAGGCCATACAACAACATTCTTGAGGCTCGAAAACCGAGGTAATCTTGGGCATGATTTTCGAGGCATCCTTGAAGAATTTTCTGAAGGAGGATGGCCATACATAAGAGAAGGTACAACAACCTCTTGTGGCATGAATTTCAAGGTGTCGAATTTCAGCAAATCCATACAGTTGTACGGATTGTGGCACAATTTTCAAGACAGATTTGTGGGGGACAGCTTTGTGTTGTAAGAGGTATTTTTGTTGGCTGAAAAAGTGTTATTGATGCTATTATGAACTTTCCTAAAGAAAAAGAATAAGATTTCTCTCTCTCATTGGGTTTCCCCACATTGGGGTTTTCCCCGGCAATTGCCTAAATTTCTGTGAGTTATGGGTTGTTGTCCATTGTGCATTTCCGCTGCATATTTTGCTTAACAATGTGTGTTTCTACTTATAGAAATTTATGAATGTGGGTATGCATTTCTGAAATTTAAGAAGACAGTTATCTCTAGGTTGCTAAGTGTTTGACGAAATGTGTGAATGAAATATTTCTAATTTTGTCATTAAAAAAATCAACAGTAAGTATTGTCCTTGATGTGAATGCATAGATTAAGACGGATCAATGAGTTGTCATGAGTTGTCATTTATATGATGCGTAGATGAAGATGGATCAATGATTTGTCATTAATACATGATGCAAAGATGAAGATGGATCGATGTGGTTTCCTTGATATATAATGCATAGTTGGGTTGATGTAAAAATGATTCATTATTGTGTTATCATGGTTGATAAGGAGTACAAATGGATGAACTCCAAAGTGGTCCCCTTATGGTGAAATCCATCATGGGAAGATTCTTTATAGTTGAGTTATCCTAGAAGTATGGTTGGAAAACCCATGCTTAATTGTGGAATAATGAGATGAATATCAGTGAATTTGTTAGTGAAATTATCCTAGATGGATAGTGCTTGTCATGCCATTTCCAGTCGTATCTAGAATGTCACATAACTCCTCATGGTTTGAGATTTATGGCCTTACGAAGTTGGAGGACCCTCATATGTAGGCTTGAAGCCCCAAAAGGTCAAAGAAGTCAAAGAGCTTGCAAATAAATTATTATTTAAATGATAAAGTGAAGCGACAAAGTCAAGGAGGATTATTTAAATAATAAAGTGAAGTGACAAAATAAAAAAAAGATTATTTAAATGATAAAGTGAGGTGACAAAGTCAAGGAGGAATATTTAAATAATAAAGTGTTATAACCCTAAATTGCACCATACATGCATACCTGGCATCACGCCATCTCACTTACTATTTTTTCCAAGCCATCACTGAGCAACTCTTCTTAAAAACCATATTTTTGAAGATATACACACCCTGCAACATTACTGCTCACGTACACAAGATTTCTACACCACTACAACTCGCGTCCATATGCTATATGCACCACTACAACCCGCATATACTCACAAAATTTGTAAAAATTAAAAAATTTCAAGGAATTCGTTGAGATTACGGGCTATTGGGTAGTTTCCCAACTGTCCCACCACCTATAGCCCGTCACCCAAATGAATAACCATCCTTTTGTCATATAAAAGGAGGTGTTTGGGTCTCATTCAAAATCTAAGAAAAGGAACAATGAAACTCTTCCCATTTCACTTTCCCCCCTTTCCCCAAGAATTTGCAGCCACATTGTGAGTTTTGAGCCAAAATTCTTTATTCTTTCCTTTTTCCTCCATTGCAAGCCTAATCCATTCCCTAGAGAGAGATGAAGAGGAGAAAGATACGTGTAAGCGTAGTTGGAGCTTGGTAAAGTGGATTCTAGACCTGGTTCTAGGAGCAGTCAATGATCTCATTGTAAGTAACTTTGTGAGATTAATAAAAAGGAATACTTTTTATGTACCGAATATAATGCATTCAATCTTTATGTTTGATTTATATTTCATTACGACATCTAACCCACTAATTCATATATAAGATGCATGTTCGTATTTATTTGTTTTTCTGTTTATGAATTCATGTTATCCTTGGGAGGAGACTTGTAGTCGAGGAATGACCGAACACAAAATGATCGACACCAGGCGCAGAGTTTAAGGTAGAGTTACCAGATCTTCTTACATTGTGTTTTATGCATGAATGTGAGGTGTATTTGGGGTATTTGTAAAAAGTAGGAGACTTTAGATGATTAGATATGCCTACATGTTGAACCCAAGTGTAGTCCATAGGGGGGTTTTCCCTCTATAGAAGAATTGGTGACCATACTAGGGAAGCTTCTAGGGTTTTTAGGGGATATAGTTTGGGGTGTTTTAATTGGTTCGATTACCGTTTTTGAGGTTTCTGTAAGTTTCTGATTCTTTAAGGGATTATGGTCTGCCATACCAATACTCCCTACCTTGTCAGCCTAACTGTTAGTTTTCTTTCTGAGAAGTTACAGAGGTGTACACAACCTGCAGTGGGTCTGCACGCGTACATATGCGCCCTACCTTTAGATAGCCTGTGTACATACACAAGTTGCTTAAGTGTCAGTTGTGTGTCTGTGTCAAGAAACGTTTTTTGAAATAAGAGGCAATAAACCTATTACCTGATTGAAGTCATACTTCTCAAGGATTTCTTGATCTAGTATTGGTCTTTGTTGTTATAGTCTGTAGCCTGGGTTTGACATCAATTTAGCTTATCTTTATCAATATTTCTTGTGTTTTTCTTTGTAAGGGTTTGAGACGAGTTTGTGAGTCTTTTTTGATCAACTTGTTTAGTATTGTCAGTGACTCCCTGCGATCCTCAGTAGACCTGAAGTCAGTTTTTGGTCTTGCCTTGTCTTCACTTTTTCCCTTTTACTTGCTTTAGAAGAAAAGAAAAATAAGTTATTTCAAGTTTCTTATTTTGAAGCATAAAAAAAAGAAGATTTCATTTCTTTGTTTGGGTTTTTCTTTTAAAAGATCTTAGAAAAAGTAGTTACGAAAAGTTGGTTAAAGAGTTTAATTTGCAAATCTTTATTCGTAAAAAAGAAGTAGTTTTCTTTCAGTTTTATTTAATGCTCTTCTCTTTCATCTCTTAAAATACACCACTAGTTTCATTTTTGTTTCCTTGACTTAAGACAAGCCACTTAAAATTAATGCTTAATTAAAATTTATTAGAATAGATGTTTGTAGGGTCCATCAACTAGTCTAGGCTAGAGCCTTGATTTAGGTTGGAGAGGAAACTCTTCAAGGCTATAAAACAAACATACGAGTCTGAGCTAGGGAGTGTGAAAAGTCAAGTAAACGTGAAAGTTATCTAAGACCCCCCTCTAACACAAGGGATATATATGAGGTCACATGCGAGAAGGTAGCGGAGATAACCCCTCCAAAGCTGGACCAAGTGTAATGGGGAACACATATAGAGGAATTGTCTTGAGATTATTTTGATTGCATTTTCCATAGAGCTTCATGGGTCTTGATTCAATTCAAGGTCCTCAGTTGTCTTCCTGAAAACTTTCTTTTGATACCCTTGATATGTTTCGGGGTTGATACCCTACTCACTGAGGTCCACCCAACTATCAAATGTACCCACCTGGTGACTGTTCGCGCACTGGAAACCTAGTTTCCTTTATTCTAGTGACTTACATAGGTGACTGATGGGGTATACCATGGTACCTAGGGAAGACATTGAGCCACACTTTTTAGAGTATACTCGGAGGGTTCTTCTGTATTCGAGTTGCACTTGCACCGGTAAGTTTCTCTAGTGTTGGCTGGTGTAACTATTCTTCCAACTAGCTAGTGGTTTGATTGCTTTATCTCATAGGAACTCTTTCTAGTGTGTGTTGGTTTTCAACGTTTGTAAAAATACCTAGTGTGTCATTGATATTCTCACAAAGTGGAATATCAAGAGCTCTGTCGGTCACAAAGGCTTTAGGTCTTGTCACCGGTTGAATTGGAGCCACCCCCACCACCGCTAAGGCAAATAATTGACCAACAAGGGTCATTTGAGGTGATTGAGCCATAGGAAACTACACCCATGCCATCCTCGAGAGAAGAAATCTCGCATCCGAAGGAACCTACTGTTTCTAACCTTGAAGCAAAAGCTCTTAGGCCACCCAATTCTCCGATCACTGACTTGTCGGTGCTCGTCATGGTACAAGTTGTCCCCCCAAGGGTAACTCATCATGAGCATCAAATAGTCTTGCAAGAAGCATTGGAGGAAAACATTGCTACTTTATCAGGGAGTCCTCACACTTCCTCTACAACTACCACTACAGGGGGCGTTCCGCCTCCTAACCCACCTTCATTGGTCCGGACCACCATGGTCTTGAATGCCTCTACTTCGGGTAGTGGTTTGATTCTGTTTATGGCGGTGATCACTAATCTGTTCACCTAGAGTGTGACAGACCCTCAGTTCTCATACAAGATGATTGGCTTTGATATGAACTCTATCCTCTCCTACTCCACCCTACATACAATGGGTCTGGGGGCAGGGAGCTCTAACTCTCCTCTGCAAGGTTCCATGGGGCGCACCTCATCTCCCTATAATTCTTTCCCTTACGGTGGGGGTCATATACCTCTGTCGTCCCCCTCACTAGGTGATGCTCTCCAACAACCTGTCTGGCCAAACATGAACTACATCTTGTTCAGAGAAGGTATTCAAGGACATTCTTCCAACACCACACCGGTGGGTTCTTTGTCACTCTCTTTGTTCAACGTATTTAGTAACAACGCATTCTCATCAGTTGTCGTCTCGGCCGGGGACAACCCTAGTTTTGGATCACAAAATCCTGTGTAGGGTACTATTCCTGCACAGGGGGAAAACACCTCTCAAGGACACTGGAATCCGTGGTAGAGATCAATCCCCTTGTTAGGGATGCCAACCGGGGGAAACCCCTTCCATGGCCAATGGAACCCCGAGCAAGGCTCAGTACGTATGCCCTTCAGATAGGCAAGGGGAAACCCTTTCCACAACCTTTGGAACACAATGTCGGGAGAAATCCCTCCCTATCCCTTAACATCCTACTACAGGAGTTAGTCTATGACGTCTCAAAAAGAGTAGTATCTAAATGTTGGCCAAGGCCATTTTTTTTACCATAACCCGAGTCAACAGCCTAACGTTTCCTGGCAACCTAGTGCCAACCAAATTCCATGATCCTTTCCTTTTGTACATACTCAACAACCCAAGCTACCTTTTCTGCCAACATTTCATTTTCTAGACATGTCAAGATTGTTAAATGACCCAGCCTTTCACGATACGCGTCGGCCTCCCATGTCGACCAAGTTTCCCTCGGACATTCCAAAGTTCGAAGGTAAGCCTAATGAATATCCAGACGATCATGTTACCACCTTTCACCTATGGTGCTCATCCAACTCATTGAGAGACGACTCCATCTAGTTGCGTATGTTTCAACACACTCTTATCGGGAGTGCTGTGAAATGGTACATTGAGCTCGACCTCTCAAGATACTCTACTTTTAGCGAATTGGCAATGGTTTTTCTAAACCATTTTCAATTAGATGTGAGATACGACATCGACATCGAATTGTTGGGCAACTTTGAGCAGACAAAGGCTGACCATATCTCAGATCACATCCGAGAATGGAGGTGTCAAAATATTTTGGTAAAAGTACCAGTCCCACCGATTTTTCTACTAGAGTGGTTCCTTAAGTCTTTGGTACCTCAGTTATCCAAAGACGTTTCAATGTCAGGAGTTTTTTCCAAGGAAGAAGTGATAATGAGATCTCAACATCTAGAACTGATATACTCTCAGTCTTTTTTACTTTACAAAGTTTTTCTAGATGTGCCACAGTCCATTCTCGACAAGAGGAAATAGAAGTCTAGACCACATGTCGATGGTATCGTTGGTTCAACAAAATCAAATCCTATTGATCAGCAATTGAATCAATTGCAACAATTTTTGATATAGAATATAGGGGCCAACCAAACCACTGGTTTGGCTACTCCCCCTACTCAAATGTCGGATGTAAATAGTTTGCAATCGACAAACTCGAAGGCCAACCAGTAGCCTCGCAGAAAGAAGAAAAAGTGAAAGAAGGGTAAGGGGGATAAAAAACCCACCAATAATGTTGGCGAGGGAAACACAGAGAAAATAAAGTCGAAGTATCCATGTAAACTTTGCACGGAAGACCACCTGACTCACCTGTTCCCTTAGCTTGAGGAGGCACAAAAGTTATTGGCACAACAACAACATGTTGTGTTAACGAACCAATTTCCACATGGGAAAAATTTAACTCAAGCCTCTTCGAACACGGATGGGGGAAATCAAGGACCCCCTTCGTCATCTAGTAATCCCTTGACCTTGAATGTTTATATGTTGAAAGGTGATGCTCACATAGAAACTATGATACACAATTACAGAATGCCAAACACTTCTAAGAAGGGTAAAGAAGACGAAAACCCATGTGTTCCTCTCCAGATAGAGAAGACGTTCGAAGAAACAATGACACACATCCTGAAAGGAGCATTCAAGAAATATTCCCACAATCCAAACGTGAGGGCCACCCAAAACTACTCTTTGGTGGAGGATTTGTCACAAACCCCTTACACAATGTCTACTTTGGAGGTCCTCTAGAGCTTCCCTTCACATAGAAAGGCTATGTTAGCTTCCTTAGGATCTGTTGAGACCTGTAATCCAGGAATGATCATGCTTGATATGGCCAACTTGAAACCTCGCCTCCCATACCACGTCGCATTTCAGATAGTAGTGGCTTACGCCCCGAAATATTTTACCTAGAACATTTTTTGCATGATGGTTGATGAGGGTGCCTCGATAGGCATGATGTCATTGGCGTGTTGGAAGGACATTGGCCAACCCATTTTGTCTCTGTCACCTACTCTTCTTACCACTTTCTATTCTCGTTCCTTCACACCACATGGAATCATTCATTCTTTCTTCATGCAGCTAGGAGGAAAGACCTTCTGCATCACAGTTGAAGTGGTCGATGCACCTCTCGACTATAATCTCTTGTTAGGAAGGAGTTGGACCTATGCTATGCATGTAGTGGTCGCCACAGTTTTCCAGGTCTTGTTGTTTCCACATGAGGGTCATATCGTGTCCATTGATTAGTTGTCTTTCTCCCATCCTGACCCTTCATTGGGGGCATCCACGGTCCCAATGATTTATAATCCATGGCCCGATGTCGTCAATGTAAGGGATGGTTTTTTCCCTCCTTTGATGGGTACTTTCAATTACGCTCCTCCTTTGGGTGATTTCAAGTTCATATTGACTGTCCTCGACTGGCCTAAGGCTGAAATCTTTCAAGTGTCGTCATTCCACACAACTTACTTTAACGATTGGTGGACTCTTCCTTCCCCATTGGTCATGATGGAAGGGACAGGGCATCATAGCATGGTCGTTCCCTTGTCTGTGACAGAGGTTGCGTACTCTATAGTCCATCAAGATTCTGTCGACCCTGATCTGACTCCCGCACAGGAGTTAGATCTAGTTTTCGATCCTACCTGGGCTCAAGGTTCCCTCGCCACTACCGATTCCTTAAACTTGGTCTTGCCCTCTGACGAGGTTATTATAGAGGCATTGACTAGTCCATCCAAACCCTGGGATGATCTCCATCATAGATCTTATTTTCTCCTAGAGTTAGGAAGAATTGAGGTGGGTGAATTCGTTTTGGCTATGACTGGAGATAGGTCTTGTCAAATCAATCCTTTGGCTATGCATGCAATTTACGCCTAAGGCAATATGGAAACCATCACTAAAACGATACCTATTGACATCTACAAAACCCTTGGCATCATGGAGAATGTCTTCATCGAAGCAGACTTCTCCCCCGAGGAGATTCGAATCTACACAGATTTATTTAAGGAATTTCGCAAATTTTTTTCCTGGTCTTAAGAGGAAATGATAGGCATTGATCCAAGAATCGTCGAACATGAAATAATGACCTATCTTTATGCTAAGTCGGTCCAAAAGAATATTTCTCTGGTAAATCCTAAGAAAGAAGCAATTATTAAGGATGAAGTAGAGAAACTGCTCAAATCTAGTTTCATCTATCCCGTTCAATTGACTCAATGGGTATCAAATCCTGTTCTAGTCAACAAAAAGTAGGGAACGATTCGCATATGTATGCACTTCTGTGATTTGAATAAGGCATGTCCAAAGGATAATTTTCCCACCCCATTCATTGACCATATTTTTAATGAATGTGTAGGTTGTGAGGTCTTTTCTTTCATGAATGGTTTTTCAGAATACAATCAGATACAGATTAATCCCGAAGACGAGCATAATTTTTTTTTTATCTATCCATGGGGTACATTTGCTTATCGAAAGATGCATTTTGGCCTCAAGAATGTTGGAGCCACTTTTCAGCGGGCCATATCTTTTTCTTTCCACGATCTCAGACACATAGTCGAGGCCTATATCGATGATTTAGCATCATGATCTTGTAAGAGAGTTGATCATCCCACCCACCTCTGACTTATCTTTGAACGATGTCGCTACTATTGGATTTACTTGAATCCAAACAAGTGCATATTTTGCGTGACGTCGATTCATCTTCTAGGCTTCATAGTTTTGACAACATGGATCATGGTTGATCCTCTAAAGGTTGAGTTGATATTTCAATTGCCTCCCCCATGCACAATCCCTCAACTTCATAGTTTACAGAGATAAGCCAACTTTCTTCGGTGTTTTATCACAAACTATGTTGAGATCACTAAAGGGTTCGTGTGTTTACTGAAAAGGGATGTTCCTTTCTATTGGGATGAATCCACTCAGCTCTCTTTAGAAGTGTTGAAACGCACCCTCACATCCTCCCCTCTGCTCTGACCTCCCAATTATAATAAATATTTCTTCTTGTACTTGGCCACTGCAGAGTCGACCATCGGTATGGTCCTTGTTCAAGAGGATGATCTGCTTGAAGAGAATGTGATTTATTACCTGAGTCGAGGCCTAGTTGGACCATAACTCAACTACTCCCACGTTCACAAGCTTGCATTGGCAGCAGTCCATGATGTCCAACGGTTCCGTCATTATATTCTTCTTTGTAAGACCACCGTCATTGTCATTGTGAATCCGTTCCAATTCGTGTTGACACGATGTGTAATCAGCAAAAATATCAGTAGATGGATTGTTATCCTCCAAGACTTTGACTTGGATTTTATTTCTGTGAAATCTAAGAATTCATTGGTATTTGTGGAACTTATCTCGGAACATCCGATCGAGTCAGGTGATGTTACACCCGAAGAATCACCGATTAAAGGATACCTCTTTCTGATTTCATCCTTGGACCCCTGGTATGGAGATATACTAGTCTATCTCCAGACATTGAAGTTCCCCGCCTCTGCTTCTCGCGATGAGTGTCAACGTATATGCCATCAGGAAAAAATATATCTCATACTGGAGGACACTTTGTATCGTCGAGGTGTATATTTCATCCTTCACCGGTGTCTCACTCATGAAGAAGCAGAACTTGTGCTTAACAACTGCCACACTGGAGCATGTGGTGGTCATTTGTCTGGGTTGGCAACAACCAAAAATATTCTATGAGTAGGTTACTTTTGGCCGACATTGATCAAATATTGCATTGAATCAGTAAAGAAGTGTCACACGTGTCAGATATTCTCTCGGAAGATGAGGGCACACCCCGCTCCCATGTTTCCCGTCATTACAGTTGGTCCCTTCACCAAGTGGGGGATTGATTATACTACATGCCACCCAGTTTCAGCCAGGGGGAATAATTACATCATCATAGCGGTAGACTACTTCACAAAGTGGTTCGAGGCTATGCCAACATTCAAAGATGATGGTGAAACAACATCTCTCTTTATTTTCAACTAGATTGTAGCAAGGTTCGGCATATCAAAGGAGATTGTCACTAACCATGGCAATCACTTTCAGAACAAAATGATGTTTGATTTAACATCAAATGTAGGGTAGAGGCAGGAACATTCATCAACTTACTACCCACAAGAAAATGGTTAGGTGGAAGCTGTGAATAAATCTTTCAAAACTATTTTGTAGTGAATGCTCAATTCAGAAAAGTCAAATTGGAATTTGATGTTGTACTCGATGTTGTGGGCCTACCAGACATTTGTAAATACTGCAACCAGTTTCTCACCTTTTCAACTCGTTCATGGGATGGAAGAAGTCTTTCCAATAGAGTGTCACATCCCATCTCTAAATTTGGCAGTACAATTATTTTTAGACACTTCACCGCTTGAGGAACGCTTATTATATCTCGAGTAGCTCGATGAGAAACCCCATGATGCAACCTTTCCTAGCGAGGCTCACAAGAAAAAAGTAAAGTGTCAATACAATCGGTTTGTTCGTCCTTGGATTTTCTCCAAAGGTGACCTTATCCTGGTTTATGACCAGAATAAGGATCCCTTGGGGGCAGGCAAGTTCAAACCCATGTGGTTCAGACCTTTCATCTTAAAAGAGGTACTAAATAAAGGAACTTATCCTCTGGTTGACTTCGAAGGGAAATCTTTGGCAGAGCTTAAAAATGGGCTCTACCTCAAGAAGTATTACTCATAGGTGGGTCACCTTGGGTGACTTATTGTATATATGTATAGTTCTTATAAAGTTTAGTTTTTGTCTTTTTATTTTATGGACGTGTCATTTTTGATGTCATATTTTTCACTATGGCAGATGTCAAGTGAATCAGAGGTGTTCATTGGGTTCACGAACGGCGTTAGTCGACAGAGTTGGAGGATTTCTTCCATAGCTTGGGTGATCTTCACACCTTAAGGCCAGTTTCTATCTTTTGTATGTATCTGTTTAGGTGATGCCACAAACAATTTCTTCGAGTACATCATAGTAATAAAGTTGTTTCATGACGCTTTGTCGCATGGTATCTCTTACCTCTGGGTCTACTTAGATGCATAGTTGGTTGTGTCCCATTTAAATGGGTATTGTCATGTTTATGACCCTAATATACACCGATGATTCCTTAGGGTACGTCTCTTAGAACGATGCTTTGATTACATTATGTATATCCATGTTCCTAGGATATTGAATCAAATCATAGATACTCTAGCTAATCATGTATTAGATTGTCATATTGCACACATATAAAAAGAAGCACACACATACACATGTACATACATTGTAAAAATGTAATCCATAAGACATAAAAAGATGTAAATATGCATATATATATATATATATATATATATATATATATATATATATATCCAAATTCTAAGAGTACATAGGTGGGAGAAAGCGCCTCAAAAAATAATATGTCTAGTATACATCGTGGGGCTTATGCCCTCAAAAATATACAAAAAGTGTCCTTGGCACATAAGTGGTCCACCCTAAGCTAAGCATGGGGCCTGTTGGCCCTGCCATAGTGACCGACAACATTTTCCAAATTCCAAAAAAGATGGACCCCGGTCTGTGGCACCCCAACCACATGAGGCTGCATAGATGGCAGGAGATCCTCGATCTCGACCATGGGCACCATACAAGTGAGCGCGGGGAGGTTCCTCTCCACCCGTCTCAACACTCTCTCATCCTCACTGGCTGGAGGTCCCTTTGTTGCTGTTGCTGGTCCAACAACCACTATTGGTGCTGCCTTTGGTTGAGGACATCGCCTGCTCCTTGCAAAATCTATTGGATGCACTAGTCCCACACCTGTACATAAAAGATACATAGTTGTCAGATATTCTGGTACAGATAATAATGATATATATAAAAAGAAAATAAAAAATTTTAAAAACTTTTAAAAATAAATGTACCTATCTCTCCTCACTCCGCTCCAAGAGGTACGAGAATATCAGATCCTTGGAGAAGTTGATCCTGATCCCGACATAGGGGTATTCCTCTATATTTGAAATTTGCCGATACCACCAGTCAAAGAAAGTATTGTCGAAGGCCTCAATGGTCCTCCCTTCCCCCTGTCATGGCAATAATGCCACCCACCTACACAATACTACGAAGGAGGCCACATGTGCCCGTAATGTATATCATAGATTGAGATTGGGTACCCTATCGAAGAAGAAAGAGAATAGAACAGTCCCAAACCCAATTTTTTTGTTGTTTTGTCCACGACGCTCTGTGAGTTGTCTCTTCATTCACTCTAGAATGGTTGTGCTCTATTCAAACACTCGTGCATTTAAGCACTGTACTGCACAATCCATGTGCTCTCGAGAGGACTGATGTAAGGTCATGGATCTACTGATCCACCCAATGAGTAAAACTATCACTTGCAGTGATAGGTTGGTAATCTTATGGATCAGCACCTAAGAAACCACTTTATCTGTGCCAGCCTTACAGTGTAGCCCAATCAACTCAGCCATGTTGTGAGGGCCAGGAGGAAACGAACGAAGGTTGAATGGTTCCCCTTTCCTCGAGAGGCCAGTCATAAAATAAATATCCTCAGTCGTTGGAGTCAATGACTGCCCCTCGAGCATAAATTCCTCAGCGTTAGGGTGCTAGTAATCTACCAAGGCATTCAACAACCTCAGTTGTGCCCTCATGAGTGGACACCAGAAGAATTTCCACAACCCGCATTATTTTAACGCGACAACAGTAGTAGGGTCTTATTTGACCAAGGAATCAATTTCCTCATGCCCCCTCTCTCTCCAATGGACATACATCATGTTACAAACAAGTTCAATGGAGAGTTAATTCTTGTATTTTTTATTTTTTCCATGTCTTTGAGGGTGTACGCGGGTTGTATTGGACATAGTTGTGTATGCACATGGGTAGATTGTTTTCTTCCCATAGGCATACGCGGGTTGTCCTTGGAGAACCTGCGTACATGTAGGGCCACCCCCTTTTAAAAGTGCACACCCCCCAAAAAATTTAAAATAATGCAAAAGGAAAGTATGGAAATGCAAGAGGAGCTAGTTTGTACTTACTTGGTCTGAGCGGAAGTTAGTTTCATCCTCTGAAGCTCCTGGAATCAACTCTTTTAGAAAAGGGGTGTTTTTGTCTTTTGGGTCAATTCTCAATTTGCAATGGTGATAATGAGCTACCAACTTCTATTTATAGAATTTTTTGGCCCATTTTGTCATTTTTTTGGACCCTTTTGTCATTTTTTCTGGCTTGAAAATCATTTAACATGGTTCTTGAGTTTCTCATTGGATGTTACGATACACTTCACTTTTGGTTTGGAAAACGTTTTGGGAGATGGGTCACTTTTAAAGATTCTTTGGTAAAAGTCTTTTTTTCTAAATTTTTTCATTTAAGTTAGGATTCCACCTCCACTTTTTTCATCTCGATGTCTTTTCCACTTTACCATAGGATCGAACCCACTGAATTGTGACACGGAATCGTCATTGTTGCTTTAGAAGTGTCATAATTTGATGGTAGAGCCTACCTCCACATGGATGCCCTAGGTAGATCATGGTTGCATTTTTGGTGTCCATATTGTTATTAATGACTTTAGGCTTGGGAGTCCTTGTTAGTCTTGTCCTGATTATGAGATTGAGCCTCATACATTTGATATGTGATCACTCTTCACCTCACCCTCGGGACTCCTAGAAAATGAGTCTTATTTTAAGCCCTTTTCAGACTCTTTAAACATGAAAATATTATCGAGTGATCTTGTTGTCCTGCACGCTCACCAAACTGAAATTTGAAGGCACGTCTATTTGACGGTAGTTTACCCCTTTTTCAGTCCAGAATTTCAATTTTATGAAGAGTATTCTCAGGTATAAGTTTAACCCTTTTTCGGGCATGAGGGACTAAATTTATGAAAAAGGAACCCCCATAGAGTCCATAGTTAATCTCTTTTCAGACTCCCTAAAATTGAAAATATTGTCGAGTGACCTTGTTCCTTCACACTCGTTAAGTTGGTCTAGAAGAACGTATCTTACGAAGTCCATAGTTAAGTTATTTTCAGATTCCTTAAAATTGAAAAGATCGTCGAGTGACCTTGTTCTTTCACACTCGCTAATTGGTTCAGAAAAACATCTGTTGGCATGAGTTTACCCCTTTTTCTAGCCTGTAGATTAAGGAGTAAAAAGGTACACCTTAGGAGATTCGTCTTGCTAGGAGAGTTATCCTCAACCAATTTTACTTTTTCAGGCTAAGTAGACTAAATCTAGAAAAAAGGCAACAAGTCCATAGTTAAGCTCTTTTCAGACTCCTTAAAATTGAAAAGATTGTCGAGTGATCTTTTCTGTGTCACAATCATTAAAATGGTTTTGAATAGACATATTTTCGGTGCTATTTTACCCCTCTTTTGAACTGACTAGACTACCTTCAAAAAAGGTACCCCAGTGGAGTCTTATTTTGTGCTTTTTTAGACTCTCTAAAAATGAAAAACCACCGAGCTTACCTTCTCTGGGATCGTTAAAATTACATTGAAGGATGTTATCATTGTGTCTTATTAATCACATGTCCATCTCTGCATCTTTGGCCTAATATCCTCTCCATGTTTCTCTCAACTAAACCTTTGAAGCATTCCTTATACACAAGCCCTGTAGCACTTTGCCTTTGCGTCTTGACACCTTGACCCATGGAGGAATTTTCTCGAGTTTTCTTTCCCTACACATGTCTCCTTGAAATGATCATTAGTGTGTTCCTTGCGCTTGGAACTAGTATGCTTTGCGAAATTCGTTCCTCCTTTGTAATGTAGCATTCTTTTATTTTTTTTCAAGATTTCCAAAATTATTGAAAAAGACAAAAAAAATCAAATATACCCCAAAAAGAGGATGAGAAAAGTATTTAATTTTTATGGAAGCACAATGAGTCTCCCTTGGACAAAGCACATCCTTTCATTTGTTTGTCAAGATTTGGGATTTAATATGACCTTAGGAAGTTGTTCTCGCTATATAGAGTTGTGTCCTCCTCCATTTGGTTATTCTTCCAAACACATGGAGAGTTTATGTTGCCTCCTGCATCGTGAACTTATGTCAATGTCATTCTTCCTGAGTCTAATCATGTGTCGTTCTATTTTCCAAGGTAATTTTTACCCAACTTGATTCGGTCTCTTTATAGTTTGTCTCTTTCCCTCATTCCCGGTCATCCCCAAAAGTCCAATCAAGTCCTTGTTCAAAATCACTGAAGTTCTCTGCCTAATCACCATTATCCTCTTGTTTGTTCCTGATGAGCTGTCGAATACCTCTAGGTAGTGAATTTGTCCACTCACATTACACTCCTACCCAATTTTTGAAGATCTTGAA
The DNA here is from genome assembly GCA_009831015.1 of Picea engelmannii. Taxonomy (NCBI): domain Eukaryota; kingdom Viridiplantae; phylum Streptophyta; class Pinopsida; order Pinales; family Pinaceae; genus Picea; species Picea engelmannii. The sequence goes on from ML798159.1 coordinate 28,941, forward strand.
GTTGTTGCTCGAGCTCTGAAGGCCTCATCTCTAGCCATCAGGCATCATTGGCTTCTTGAAGATGGATACTATACATGTATATCTTTGATTTTGAGATGTAGATCCGCAGTGTATTGCTCACAGCTAAAATTTATATATTTATATGACATGGATCTATAGTGTATTTGATTGACAACCATGATTTATTTCATCCCGATCATGGGTATGCCCACATCAGTGAGACAATTATTATTTTTGCAGATGGCACCTCCTGAACTCTGGTCCCGAGCTCACTCGCTTCATACGTTGGTAAATATTTGTAATGTATTTCATCCATCAGATGCTATTCTAACCTCACACATTAGGGGGCATTTTTAATAACCCTAAATTGCACCATACATGCATACCTGGCATCAGGCCATCTCACATACTATTTTTTCCAAGCCATCATTGAGCAACTCTTCTTAAAAACCATATTTTTTAATATGCGTGTGCCCTGCACCATTATTGTCTGCGTACACATGCTTGTTTCACCACTAAAACTCATGTACATATGCTAGCTACACCACTACAACCCACATATACTCACAAAAGTTGTAAAAATTAAAAAGTTGTAAGGAATTCGTTGAGATTACGGGCTATTAGGTAGTTTCCCAACTGTCCCACCACCTATAGCTCGTCACCTAACCGAATAACCATCCTTTTTTCATATAAAAGGATGTGTTGGGGTCTCATTCAAAATATAAGCAGAAGAAAAATGAAACTTTGTCCATTTCACTTTCCCCCCTTGCCCCAAAAATTTGCAGCCACGTTGTGAGCTTCGAGCCAAAATTCCTTATTCTTCCTTTTTTCCTCCATTGCAAGCCTAATCCATTCCCTAGAGAGATATGAAGAGGAGAAAGATACATGGAAGCGAAGTTGGAGCTTGGTAAAGAGGATCCTGGACCAGGTTCGAGGAGCAGTCGTTGATCTCATTGTAAGTAACTTTGTGAGATTAATAAAAAGGAATATTTTTCCTGTCCTGAATATGATGTGTTCAATATTTATGTTTGATTTATATTTTATTACGACATCTAAACCACTAATTCATATATAAGATGCATGTTAGTAGTTCTTTTTTTGTCTGTTTATGAATGCAGGTCAACCTTGGGAGGAGACTTGTAGTCGAGGAATGATTGAACATAAAAGGATCGACACCAAACACAGAGTTTAAGGTACAGTTACTGGATCCTTTTACTTTGTGTTTTATGCATGAATGTGGGGTGTATTTGGGGTAGTTGTTAAAAAGTAGGAGACTTTAGACGGTTATATCTTCCTACATGTTGAACCCTAGTGTATTCCATAGGGGGGTTTTCCCGCTATAGCATAAAGTAATGGAGAAATTTCTAATTATGGAAAGTGGTTAACCATAAAATGAGAAAAATGGGTTAAGTGACCTAGAAGGTGCTTCTAACGAAGCTACTTGGAGAGTATAAATAAGAGGCAAGAGTCTCTTGTGAAGTGTATCTCTTGAGCATGTATTGAATATATATTCAGAGAGAGAGTATCTAGAGGATCTCATGGATGTATCAAGTTTCGGTAACTCTGAGATCATGAGGAAAAAAGTATCAGAAGTTCAGAAACCCTATTTTCTAAGGTATACATGGGCTACAGTGGGCTGGGACATGTACATACGTGGGCATAATGAAGACATAGCACATACAGTATATGAAGTCATGAAGACTTGTGTGTGAGATGGTGTCAGGCTTTCGAATACTGAAGAAGGTTCCATATCTGCATCCTCTGGGCTCAGATCTGCCATAGAAACTATGATATGGTTACATAGTCGTCTTGATGGATACTCTTTCTTGTTCTGTGGTGAATGCTTAATGAATTCTTGGTATGGCTATTGTGATTTGGTTTTTGTTGGTTAATGGAGTGAGCAACACTCTTATGATTCAGTGCTGATATGATTGCTATAGGTATATTGATTGCTTATACATGACTGAGTAGCATTCATATTGTATGGTTGAAGAGCATGAGTAAGTTGTTTGAGAGCTTGGATGTGTTGTGATTAGTTGTGGGTCAGATTGGACAGTGAAAGACATAAGAGAAAGTGATTGAAGGTTGCAAATGATCTGGTTTCATCTTGAAGAGAAAACCCTAAGTAACTCAGAAGTGATATGCAGGCTGTAGGACAGATTGGCTGCATACATATGCGAGCTGACTACTGGTAGGGTGCGTACATACGCGTGATGCACTACTGACAGGTCACGTACCTGTTGATAGATTGATACATGTTGAGTATTGTTGCCTCATCTCATTTGATGCTGAGGATATAAGCTGAGTCTTGCATTATAGAGTCGGTGCTCTTGTAGAGTTGTACTCTATTCAGTTGTTGTTGATAACCCAAGAATTGTAGTCTGTAATAAAAAGAAAATTGTACATACATCTTTTGTTCTTTGTGTTCCTTGTGGTGATGATTTATTGATGATATGTTGTTGATATATGTTCACATTTAATTGGTTATAAATGACAACAATAAGTAATGAGTTAATGGTGATTGTTAACTAAGGATTTTTGTGAAGGGGAAGTTTTGAAAAAGAGCCCTACACTGTTCACCCCCCCGCCCCCCTCTCAGTGTAGTCAGTGTGTCCAACAGTATCACACCAATCCTTAACATGGGGGGCGACCTTGAGGAGTGCAAAAGTAATATTTTCCCTCTTAGAAAAATTGTGGGCTGAAAAATACCCTTCGAGCATATTCAACCATTTATCTACAACATCCACATCTATCAGTCCTTCAAATAATGAAATATCAAAATTTACCTGTACCTTAAAGGGGATTGCATGGCTTCTTGATGAAGATGCTTCTCCTATGGGTAGCTGCCAAAGGATCTATGCAAATTTGTCCATCATTTCATTCTGTTGTCACGCAAGGGCTTCCTCGAGAAACATTTTAAAAGGATCTCCTGCTCCACCATATTTATTTTTGTCCCCCATGGGTTGTTTTTAGGCTTAGGACGGTCGATCTTGCAATGTATTGATTGGTTCGAGTACCAACTTATTGTACCCAGATCTTATCGGGGACATGTGCGAAGAAAAATAAATGAACAGAAAGTCACTCTGATACCACTAATCCAGATTTAGGAGTGGAACAAACTTATTAATAGAATGAATACAATAAACATAGAGATATGATGAACAACACAGATATCTAGTGAAAAATATCTTCTATTGAATAATTGAAATAGGCTGAAAATGTAAAACTGCAGAACTAAAACACTTTCTCAAATGGTGGCAGTTATCTTTGAGAAGAGATGTGGCTACTACACACATCCATCTGAGTAGAATGATTACAATGAGGCTCTAGAGGAATTTTTAACATTAATCATGAATTCCAAAACCCTAGATATCCAAAAACCTAACCCTAAAAGATGAAATTCCAAAAGTTTATATGTGGGGTCCTATGGGTAAGTTGGTACCTCAGCTTCTCGGGGTTGTAACTTTTGCATACGACCTCCGTTTTAGGTGCATGATAGTCTGTTGGAAAGGTATTTTCGATCACTATGCATTACATCATCAAAATTTGATATACACAATCAAACTATATATATATATATATATATATAGTTTGATTGTGGTGAGCCAAAAAAGCACTATTTAGGGCCCCAAAATGGCCCTGGAAGTACATAAAGATGTGTTGACATGAAAACATACAAAATAGATGAGTTGGCTTAGGTGGGAGGCCATCAGTAAACATATGGAAGATGTGTAGGGATTCAAACATACCCAAAAGTGTAGAACCCACAACTACAAATAAGTACAGAAGAATGTGTTGAACTAAAAACTGTCAAGAGGAGCTAGTTGGAATAGGTGGGTGGCCACCAATATCCACCTGGATCATTTTAACCTTTACTAGTTATACAAGAAAATTAAGATTTAGTGGGTCCATGTTTACTTTGTTAACAAATTTGTTTTATCAAGATATATTTATTATTGACATTACGGTGATGTATAGAATAGTAAAAGAACCTTGCCAACTAAAATTTGTCCTGATATTATATTCTTGAGTTGGAAAAGTAGCTATAGGTGCTTTTCGATATCATAATGTTACTTAGTATATATTAAAATATGACTAAAATAATGACTCTTGATTTTAAATTAACAAATATCTTAGGTTAAGAATAATTGAAAATAGGTGTATTTAAAAGTTCACATTTAATTTTGTCCATTGTCACATTTAAATTAAGGAATAGATAATAAATTAAATGTTCCATATTTCGCGCCATCTTCAATTATTATGATGTTAGTGTTTCTACATTATAGATCTATTAAAAATATGTTTGACAACTGAATGATAATTTAATTGTGATGTTAATATTGATTAATAATACTGTGGAATTGATTATAATAAGATCGTTGATATATGTTATCTTGTATCTAAAACATCTTGCTTAAATAATTGTCGTACCAGACTATTTAGTAACCTTATTTGGCCTTTATATATAAAACTAAAAATATTACATATATATGCATATTACTACCCTTGTTTGTTAATTTGTGTTGTTACAGAGGGGAATGTTACAATTGTTTATTCAATAGGGTGCACGGAGATGAAACTGATCGTGTTATGACTTGACTCCAAAACCATGTAGAAAGAATGAAATGCAAAAAATATTGTTTCAATGAATTCTATCCAAGGAAAGGAGAGGAGCTCTTTTACTTATTAACATAAAGAAATACTCAATACGATGCAAATTTTGGTTTTCCATTAACAAATGTTAAATAAATATCCCTAAAATCCCAAAACAAATGCAAGATTATTTACAATGTGTACCAAAACACTTCACCTATGAAAGTAGGATGTAATTTTTTTTTTCTTCTTTTCAAAGTCCATGACAACCCAAAATAGACTCTTCTTTTGATTTCAATCCAAATTAAAGGACTCAATGACACTTGAAAAGAACCCAAAATAAGATGAAGAAAACAAGAAATCAAGAATTAAAAGAATTCAAACAAGGATGCATTCAACACTTGTTCAAACAAGAATCCAAAATGCAAAGTAAGGGAAAATCACTTTATGAAACCTAAGAATTCAAGTAGAAAAGATAAAATGAAAAGCTGTAACATATCGAAAAGAGCTCAGGAGTATAGTCAAGGGATAAGAAGTTTTCCAAAGAGGAGAAACAAGAGAATAAAAAAACAAGTCTTAGTGCAACATAAGTAGGCTCCAAATCAATGAAAAGGATCCAAAAAATAAACAAGTAAAACATATAAGGTCTTGGAATAAATGTAACATAATTTTGAATACCTACAACTAATGAGGATCAAACTACGGATGATAATAATTTATTCAAAGGATCAAGTTAACCTATGGAAGCACACTTTGGAATTTGAAGGAAATGAAAACTAAGAAGAGGTAAAAAAATCATGTGATAATCATGAAAAATTTACTCAATCAAAACCATAATCAAACATGGAAGGTCCTAATGTAAATGTATGAGACAAAACACTGACAAAAAAGAGGAAAAATAGGCTCCAAATTCACCCAGAGAAAGAACTATCACCCATGTAACAATGTAGACAAGGAGATGATTAGGGCTTCATCACTCCACAATACATTGACAAGGAGGGATAATCAGGGTTTCATCGCTCTGTACTCCCTTATAGAGAGGGAATGAAGCTTTTAAAGTGGTGAAAAACCCAAACTTTAACCAGATATGAGATAGGTTTAGGTGTTTGGCTTAGAGAGCTTCCCAATGATGATATGGGAAGGGGAGAGATCAAAGAATAAGCATAAAATTAAAAAAGATCAATTAAAAAGAAACACTCAAGAGGATTAGAAAGACACTAAGTAAATATCAAAGATATCGTTCCCCAATGGAGTCTCCAAATTTCTGTTGTGGTAAAGTTCTCCCTGTGGACAGGTAAACCCCCCCTTCGATCAAGATATCTCTTTGATCCAAGATAGAAGGAAAACAAACAATGTACTACTTTTGCCTTAGATCTATTTCAACAATTAGAATGAGAAGAGAAGTATGGATGACTTACATGTGTATGTCATTTTTTCTCGCTCCTGCAATATTTGATCTTGATGTCCAAGCTCCTAGGTGCAAGAAAAGTCCTACAATGAACAAAATGAAATCCTCCTTCCACACTATATTTTTAAGTAGAAACATATCTATCTATGATGAATTGGACAACAATATACATGCATATGGTTAATACATAGGCATGAGAGGAATAGGCCAAGTTATGTATTAATGGAAAGAAAATAACAGTGAAGCACTTATAATCTCGATCTCAACATTGCAACAACTTCTCAAAGATCTACGTTTGAGCCCCTTAGATCTCACACAAACATAAGTATGATTCT
>ML798159.1:35326-53479 GCA_009831015.1 Picea engelmannii
AATTTCACTCAAGTATGGCCTCCATTATATAGGCATTGATGCATCACAACCATATGATATATTTGATGAGAGGATTTGGTCAAGTGAGTATTTGGCTAAGCTAATAAGATTTCCTTGTCTTGAATAGAGTTAATCTTGAACTAATCCTTTAACCAACTGATATCTCTCAGAAAAAAAATCACAAGTCAAGGAATGATGGTTTAAACTACTTCATCTCGACCCCATAACTATGCACATGTCGATGAACAAGGGATTATCACTCCCTAAGACACTCTTGGGGGGTGATGATAAGGGATTATCCCTCCTTGTATATAGGCGAGGGGGTGGTGAAGGTCAAACAAGGCCAAAATCTCAATGAAAAATGTATTATTTCGACCTCCAACTAATAGGTTTCCCTTCCAACTTGTATAGGGGTCATGACAGACCCTTCTTCATAGTGATGAAGTTGTGACACTTAAGTTCAACACTTAGGTGTGATATTTTGTGTGTTACACTTAGGTTTATAATAGTTGTGAAACTTAAGTGCGACATTTGGTAGTGTGACACTTATTTGTGTAGCAATTGGTAGTCTACTTGTTTGTTTTCCAAGACTACATAAATACTTGGCATACTCCTACCCATATTGTCCACTATATCATCTTCCTTAATGTTTTGCATAGCCCTCATCCTATCTCCCTTGTGAGGACAATCCTTATACAAGTGGTCTCCTTCACATCCCAAACACTTTATGGGATGTTGTCTTGGCATTTTCCCCAAGGAATGTGTCATATCATATTCAACTTATGTTGTATTCCCTTCATGATATACTTGAGAGTCATTCCTGATGAAAGGTGGTTTGAATCCTTTCTTTCTCTAATCCATATTTCCTCTCTTCTTATCATCCCAAGCCTTTTGGAAAATTGGCTTTCTTTTGTTCTTCTCATACAAATCTTTTTCCTTCCTAATGGATTGTTCCAAGGTTCTAGGCTCATCAAATCATATTTTATATTTGTAAAATAATCGCTAACCCACTCAAGTATTTCTATATTTTTACTTTCGTATCCTTGATGAAGCCTACATACCTCAGAAGATCCAATAATTTCTTCTCATACTCATACATTTTCATGCTTCCAATCTTGAGTTCAAAAAACTCTTTCATCTTCTTGTCATAATATTCTTTGACAAGTACTTATGTTGATCCCACCACATAGATTCTTTTCTTTGAAGATGATAGATTGCAATTCTAGTATCTACATTTAATGAGTAATAATGCAACTAGAAATATATTTCCATGCCTAAAAATAAGGATTTAGCATCTTCTCCCTTCCTATGATGTCCATCAAATTATGGTGGCTTGATCTTCTTGATTTCCCCTTGAAAAAAATATGACTTGATCCTCTTTCTATGATTTCTGATAGGGAACACACTCGAGCTTCTCTCTGACCCTTAACATGCATGTTCTCTTCTATTCGAGTGTCCTGATAAATAATGACTATGTCTACTAATACTCCTCGATTTCCTAGATCCTTTGTTATCATCCCTCCTATCATGAGAAATGGATGCTTCTACTTTCCTTGCATTGACTACTTGTTTTTTTCCATAATATTTACTGACTTGTATTTGACATATTCAAAATATTTAGAAAATCCTCTTGATCTTTTATAATCCTTTCATTGTCTACTCTATATATTTTCACTTCTTTTTGCAATCTTCTCATAGTCTCAACTAGCTCCAAACAATCTACCCTATTTCTACTTCCGTTGGACTTGGTTTCTTCATTCTCTTGTTGACATGTAAACCTTTGACCTCCTCCTCATGGTTGTAAGATACCTAGGGATCCTTCATATCTCTAGTCCTCATATAGGAACTAAATATGTTTTCCTGTACCTTTAATTCTGCAATAAATGTTCATGAACAATTACCTATTAGGGTTAATCATATTATAAAAGTGTAATTAATTAATATAAAAGCCATTTTTACTTCATTTTTTTAAGAACACTGATAAACTAATAGAAATTTTGAGCTTTCAAACATATTCTATTTTGATTTATCCTTATGATGACTATACTTGTGTCTCGATATAATTTATGAGATGAAAGTTATGGCTCTCTGAAATCAACAATTTCAATCCCTTTTTCACCTATTTCATTGGTACCAAAAATATCAAGGGCTAACTTCTACCTATTGTCGAAAGAAATATGGAGAGAACTTGGAAAATTTTTATATCATGAATTGATAGAATTCCCAATAGTGAATACACACCAACTCTCATGTTTAGGATCTATTCTCCATCTAACTTTTGCATTATTATAGATTTGACAATTTTTTTCCTTTTGCATTAATACAGATTTGATAATTTTTTCCATTTTCATTTCCTCCAGAATCAGAATTTTTGGTAGAAAATGGTTATCTCCCAAATAGAGAAAAAATGAAAAAAAGTTCCCCAAGAGAGAGTTGTCCATATTGATGTGTAGGTAAAATATTGACTAAATAATTGTTTCCTAGATTATTGATCTTGGGTCCATTTTCTTCCTCTAAATTTTTCAAAGAACCCCAAAAAGTGCATGAGAATAGTGGATTTGACCATGTTTGGGACTCTCCACATCAACACCTTTTGAATTTTTGTAGGATGCCAAATGGGTATCTTTATGCCTTCTTTTTGAGAAATCTATAAATATTTCATCATTATCTAGGCACAAATTATGGCACATGAACCACATATTCAAAAGTCACTAATTTATGTTTTTCGTAGAATGAAAGTATAATTAGCTAGTAGCTCTCACTGGAACTCTTATATCCATCATCATTGCATACATACCCCTTAAATTTATTCTGAATATAGGTTGAAATGATTTTGTTCTGGTGTAGAGCCTGGTTATTTTCAGGACTCAAACTAATTAAAAAATTTCTAAAATCTCCTACTTTAATGACTAAAATTTAGTTTAAAATTTATTTCATGATTTTCTTATACTTGGAATAAACCAAGCATAGACAGTAACAACATAATAATATTAGCAACAACAACAGAATAATGATAACAACAAAAAAATAATGATAACAACAACATAATACATACCTCCACCTGCAGGTTGGTTTATCTAGTCCCTTTTCTATTTGATCATGTTTTGGTTCTTTCCCAGACTGAATATTAACCTCCTAGCCAACTAGAAACAACCTCTCTAGCTCCCTATCTCTAGGAATCCTTGCGGTTTCCTAGCCCTTGAGCCCAAAATTCCTAGCAACAACAGTTCCCTGTGAGACTTCCCCAAAACAATTCTTCCAATTTCCTCCTCCTCTATCTTCCAAAAATTCTCAAATAAAAAATAAAAAAAATGAGATACCCTTCCAAGTCCTCCCCTCATTTCTTATCCTCCTCTCTCAAATCCCCCTCATTAATACCCCAACAACCTTATCCCCCCATCAATTACTCAACAAACTTATCCCCTCATGAATTCCCCAACAACCTTACCCCCCCATTAATTACTTCACCCACATTTTAATAATAATATAATAAAAGACTCATTTAATATATTTTATTAATTAATTAAATTCAAATTTAAAAATTATGAGAAAAAATAATCAATTTGGGTTGTTACATACACCTACCCTTCAAGAAACTTTGTCCTGAAGTTAGAGCAATTTACAATACAAGGGTAACGACACATGATTCATACATCAACATCAAATAAGCAACATCATCAATTTAAAACATTTACACATACTAGTGTACATGTGCAAGGCATCACATCAACCTTTTATTATCATTATTCTTTGGCTATTTCATAGCCCATTGACCCGCGGATAAGTATATAACACAAACTCATACATATTTATGCATTATCATCATGTAAATGCATTTAATCATATTCTCAATCTGGTATCCACGTACCAACAACTTAAATGCCAAAATTTTCAAGTTAGAAATAGATTGCATAATATCCATGATAATTCAAATAACGATAAACATTCATAAAATTGACATTAACATAGGTCCATATGTTTTAAAATTTCAAGTGTATTATTAATAGTTTCATAGTAAATAGAAAATAAAAGGTGATCATGCCTTAAGTAATTCTCGCTATCTAAGTCAAAAGGTGGCATTACATACACCCACCCTTCAAAACAAAACTTCTTCATGAAGTTATGGTCATTCTCAATATAAGGAATTTATTGTCACTTTTAATTTAATTAATCATAAGACACACTTTTGTTATAGATTTATTCTTCCTAAGTTCCATATATGACCCCCATATATAAATTATAGTCTATTTGTTTGTTCACTAGCTAGAATGTTAGCTCATCATCAGTTCTCTAGTTAAGTGAATCTTATATTGAGTTCGATATAAACTTCCTTAAGTCATACATACAATACTACCTAGGGTATCTTGATAATTATAAACAATTATTGTTGACTTTGATCATCTCTCTAATGTAATTAACTCCCTTATTATAGCATTTTCCTTAGACTATAATTCTCCTTCATGCTCTTACTTACTTTTGTGTGTTATGCTCTAACCTACTTATTATTATTATTATTTTTATACACATTATCTCAATTGTCTACTACCCTTTGTAACATCATATCATGTTGCATTTATTACATTCCCACACCTTGTATTACATTGATAACCTTTGTATTATATCATTATTTATTTATTATCTTTATGTTACATCTTTTTTTCTCTAATCATTATTTAGTCCATGTTAATATGTTCTTAAGACACTTTGTGCATATACTCTCACTATCTTCAACCACCCTTCATATCAACACTTTATTGCTATATATATCACATTGCATGAACCGTGTACTGTTTCCATCTTACCTACGTGTATGCCACTTCACACTCTAATACTTTATACTACTTGTCATTCTTGTATACTTATTTATTTATCATTAATATTCTCCCTAAATTTCCCATCATTATTACATACTAACTATCTTTTCATTCTTATATCTTTTTCATCCTTGTCATAATTCACTTTACTTGTATTACGTATTTCTTGATTCATCTTCTTCTTCTTTTTAACATATCTCACATTAAGGGAACACTAAGAACATTACCCTATCTTCTATTTTGTATGCACTCTCATTATAAATATTACACCATTAAATCATCTAATCATTGTTATCTTGACCTCACACATATATTATAATATTAATTTTCCTTTCACAATCCTACATATAATATATAAACACACGTGTAACATCATTACATGTATTGAATTAATATTGCTATATCATGCTTAGTCCTTTCAAGTTCACATTATACTAGGATGGTGCTCATCAATACATATTTATTTCACCAATTGTTGAACCAATACTTATTTTATTATGCTCTTATCACCATAATCTCTATAAAATATGTAAAACAAACATTTAAAAACAATAATTTATTTATTGTTATAATTGTTTTATATATAATCCATTTTAACAACATAATAGTATAACATTCATTTTAACCCCACACATATATAATTTCAATATAATATAATTATAATTATAATTTAAAACTCACAAATCTATATAAAGCATAAAATAAAGTGTAAAAAAATTAAATGACTTCACATTATAATAAATTTGAGGTTTCGACCTTATTAAAATTATGTTACATAAATTTGAGGTTTCGACCTTATTAAAATTATGTTACAGGTGAGTTCATTAAAAAAAATTAAAAAGTATAAAATAACTAGCATGAAAATAAATGACCATTAAATCATAATAAATTTAAGATTTGTTCGATGTTGTATTATAGATCAATATCTTTAAATCAGACATGTTACAACTTTGTGTAGGTTGAAGAAAATGAATATCCAAATCTAGAGTTCTTTAAATGGTTGCTCAAATGACCCTCTCTTTATTCTTAGAAAATGTTTAAATTAATCTCAAAGAAGCAAAGAAAAAATGTTGGGTATGTTAACTACAAGATTGAACTGATTTATGGATATTATGTTTGCTTAATCTACTCCGAATTTGGAACACAAATAATCTAAAACATAGTAATCAGTAATGTAAAGGTTTAAATAGTTGTGTTTAACATAATTATTTGATATATTCATAAATTTTGCTAAGTTATCACGCTGAGGTTTTATTTTGTGCAATGTCAAGAAGTTATGTTCTTGGTAGTTATTTTATTTTTATTTGGTCCTTGTTCTAAGAAAAATAAAAATCTGTCCATTTTGCTTGGTCTCGAGCCTTGAATTGGGTCGATATTTGCTGTGATGCTTACTATGTTGTGACTCTTAACCTGAAGGTCGATGTTTGATATGACTTAGATATTTTAGGTGTATGAAATGTTGCGCGACAGTTTTGAACAAAAATCTGCATCCATGACTTGAATGTGATGCATGACTTGAACCCAGGCCACAACCAATTTATTTATTCACGTGTATAGACTACAGGGATTTGAGAAATTCTATTCATGTGTATAGGCTACAAGGATTTGAGAAACGCGTTGACTTGGACGTGAATTGGGATAATGGCATGCTACAGGTATGTGGTGAGTAAAGCGGTGCATTAAGTGGTTTGAATCTATTTCTGGAAACCTAGAGGAGACATTAAAGAGGGAATTTAACCACGTACATGATTAGGTGAAATTGGGCAAAGAAATGGGTGTCAGACATTATGACATGTAGGTTAACTTTTTATTAGTTGAACTGCAATAGGGTGGGAAACATTTACAAGGAGGTTATTTGTTTGACAAGTATGTTGCCTCTTTCAATGACTGGTGTGTTCTTGGTGGAGTTGTCAATGCGAATTCAACCAGGTTGAAGGTGTGCATATGTTGGCAAGAGGAGTTTCAATTATCTGTTGAACAATGTATCCATGGAATAAAGTTGGTTTGTGTTGGCACAAGGGTAGACCCAGGTTTCAACTCTAACAATGCACCAACAAACCCTAACTATTGGCCCTTATGACAACACCTATGAAGCAAATGAAGTCTCACCCGAAGTAGCAATAGGGGGGTTGCAGGACACATGTGTCTACAACCATAGGAAATCCAATATGATTCGAAAACAATAACACAAAATAGCCAAGATATTCTTAACAATATTACGCTTAACTTCGCGAAGTAAGTTATATCTTAATATCTTCAACAAGAAAAATAACAATGCAATAACAGTATAAAAGGTAGTAAATAACAAAGCATCAACCACATGTAACAACAATATTTTACGTGCTTCACCCTCTCCTTAGGGATATGTCCACATAACTGTTTTTATTGATAGAATAGATGAAGATATATAGTTCTATCTGCACACTCAGTTGCAGATCCTTCTCTCTCTTCCTCTTTATTTCCTATCCCTGCGAACCTAGTTGTAGAGTCAATCTTTTCACCCAACTGAAACCCAAAATACAAGAATTCCCTAAAACATAACACTTCTAAATATCAACACCGTTACTAATTCTCATATCAACTCTTCTAGACATCTATTTATACATTCCATGACTCTTATAAAACCATGGACTGAAGCCCAGGTGCCAAAACCCTAGATCCACAATGTCAAAACCCTAGGTCCACATAACCCTCATTTTAAGGACTTCATCGACCTATTCTTCCTTCTTCTCCGTGAGGTGCTCCAAAGAACCCATTAGGGTATTCTTCTACTTGTTGACTTGTTCACGATCTATCTTCTTTGCTTCTTTGTATTTCTTGATATTCTCTTTCAACGACTTTCTTTCCTTTACTTTGTTCCTTCTTTTATGATTCTTTAACCACTTCAACTCTTCCTCGGTTTGTGTGCCTTCCGTGCACTTCATACTTTGTCTTTCTTCTTCATATTTTTTTTCTTCATTAATACTTGACCAAGGGACAATGGGCCCCCAACACTCACATGCGGCTCATCCCGAGTCACTACAGGGTCAAGCCTTCTGGATTACTTGGACTAAAGATTGCACAGAGCATCCTGTGCTTCCTCATCTGTCCCTCCCTATTATGTGCAATTTGTCTTTTTTGTGTTTGGTACCCAATTTTAACTGCACCTAGTAATTAGACCCTTCTTCCTTTTCTTTTACTGAGAGTTGTGAGGCATCTAGTTGTCATAATATAGCTTCAACCAGCTCCCATTTACGAAACCATCCTTCCATTCTCCATTAAGATTCTTCAACTATGCAAATCCACCTTTTGTAACATAGAAAACCTCAAATGGCACAAGCCAATGTGTCTTTAACTTTCATGGATGCTTCATGAACTTGTTTTCATATTAAAGTACCAAATCTCCTTGCTTAAATTCTTTCTTATTGATATGTTTGTCATGGTAAGCCTTTTCTCGTTCTTTTTGTACCTGCTGGTGAAATCCTACAATGAACATGTCTTCCTCTAGTTCCATCAACTATGCAAACCTGTCTTGAAAAATGTCGGTGTCATCCATACCTGTAAATGTTGCAATTCTTAAAATAGGAACCAAATATTCCATAGGTACCACTGCTTCCAAGCCATAAGCTAACTTGAAGGGAGTCTATGTTGTTAACTTTTTGCAAGTAGTTCAATAATTCCATAACACTATTGGAATTCTCAAATCCCAATCATTTCTATTAACACTGCAAATCTTAGTCAAAGTTGTCTCCAAAATCTTATTGAAATCTTTGACTGTACTATTCACCCGTGGGTGATATGATGTGCTCTTATGATGATGAACTTCGAACTCCTGAGTCAAGACTTCAATATTTTTATTAATTAAGTGTGTACCTTGATCACTCATAAGGATCTTCAGGCATCCAAATCTAGCTATGATATCCTCAAAGTTGAACCGCACAACTATAACTGGACTACAGTCTTTAACTGCTCTTGGTTTCTTCCCATTTGGTCAAATACTATGTAGCAGTGATGATATATCGAGCTCCTGTGTGCTTTCCTGGTGGGTTGATAGGTCCCACAAATTCAAAATCCCATTTATCAAATGCCTGTAAATTTAACTAAGGTGATAAAAGGCATCTCATCCCTTCCAGAAGTTACCTACTCTTTGACATACATCACAGGCTCTGTAGTATTCCTTATCATCCTTATGTAAAGTGGACCACCAAAGGCCAGCTTTAAGAACCTTCTGTGTTGATTATTTCCTTGGATAATGTCCTCCCGTGATGCCTTCATGTGATTCTGTAAGAATCAATGGTATTTCTGACTCCATAACACATCTTCTTAAGATCTCATATGGTCCCATCTTATATAACTATCTAGCTATAAGTTGAAAATCTGCAGCACAAACTACCAATTGTTTCTTCTGAATAAATGTATACCCACGAGGTGCCATTCTTGTGGATAGGAACTGGACTATCTTGGCGAAGTGATCATTGACTTTCCTGATGACCAAGAATTGTGCATTTGGTAGTGTATCATCCAAACTGGTGGGTTCCTCTCCGTGTTCTAACCTGGATAAGTGGTTAGGTCCCTTATTCATTCTTCCTGGCTTGACAACAATCTCAAAATCATACTGCTGGAATAATAATATCCATCTGCATATTCTTCCCCCCAACACTGACTTGTTGACTAAGTACTTCAATGCAGAATGATCAGTAAACATCTTAAAATGTCCTCCCAACAAGTAGTGTCTAAACTTATGCAGCACATATACCATATCTAAGTCTTCTCTTTCAATGGTAGTATAATTCATTTCAGATGTATAAAGATTCCTTCTAGCAAAGTCTATAGGGTGGTAAATATCTTCTGCACCTAGTTGTGCTAAAATTACTCATAATGCAATGGATGAAGCATCGACATGAACATGGAATTCCTTACTCCATTCTGGAAAAACTAAAATAGGCGCAATGATCATTTTCTTCTTTAATGTGTCGAAGCTCTCTTGGCATTCCTCTATCCATTGAATCTTACTATCCTTCTTTAATATCTTCTCCATAGGTGTTGTTATCTATGTGTAACCCTTAATAAACTTTTTGTAGTATCTAGTGTGTCACAATGCAATGTGCAGCTGTCTAACCGAAGTAGGAGGAGGTAGATCAACAATGATAGCAATCTTGGAAGGATCTACCAATAACCCTTGCTTACATACAATGTTTCCTAACAACACTCCAAAAGGTGAAAAGAAAATACACTCCTTCAAGTTCAGGGAAATCTGACATTGCCTGCACTTATCCAATATTAATCTCAAACATTCAGTATGATCTTTCAATACACTAAAAATGGTCCAGTCATTAAAGTATGCCTCCAAACACTTATGTAAAAATTCCTTAAATTATTCAACCACCACCCTGGAAAAGATGGTTGGTGCATTATTCAAAACAAAAAGAATCAAAGTGTACTGAAAAGAACCCCATTCTGTTGCAAATGTAGTCTTATTTCTATCCTCCTTAGCAATTTTGATCTGGTGATAGCCTGAAAATCCATCTATGAATGAATAAAATTCGTGTCCTCCTACATTATCTAGAACTTCATCAATAAAAGGTGTAGAAAATGGATCATGTAAACATGCATCATTCAATTTCCTTAGATCTACACAGATTCTGATTTATCATGTCTTCTTATCTTCTACCACCAAATTCAGATTCATCAGATTCTTCGACTGGTTCTATAATTCCTTCTTCCAACATTCTATCTAATTCAATCTTAACTTTCTTCATGTAATTGGGATTCAGTCTGTAAGGCCTCTTCTTGAAAGGCCTTGCATCTTCTTTCAAAGGAATCTTCATTTCACCCATGGGCCCTTTAATTCCCTTCATGTCTATGAACTTGGTTGGAAACAAGTCCTGATACTCATGAAGTAGTTATGTAATCTTACTAATAGTAGAATCATCCCAATAGTCTCCAACATTTTCCAACTTAGGTTCTTTCTCTGTTCCAATATTAACCTTCTTCATTTTAATAGGCTTCCCAACAAAAGGTAATCCAATCCCTGGCCCTTCTATATTTATTTGTCCTTTATTTTATGAAATGTTCACATTCATAGGTTCGTCATCCTCATCAACATTAATATTATAACAACCCTGTAACCATTGAAGAGGCACATTCCATTCATCTTCTTCTTGTTCATGAGGGGGGTTAGGTGCCTCCTCAAAGACTTTCTATCTTACAATTTGTAAATTCTGATCTACTGTGGGGTACTAACTTTCAAATAGGAACATAGCTATAAATTTTTGGGTCATACCATACCAATCTATAGTGACTAAGCACAGTTCTTCTTGAAGATACTAGTTTATAGGCGTATTATCTAAGGTGTTAATGAACTTATGTACCCATTTTTCTTTATGAATGTTGCTCTAGGCTTCCTCACAACTTTGCACATCGTCCTTAAGACAACTCTGAACTATGTATCGAAATTTGCAACCTTCAAATTGGTCTGAAAATTGCACTGTCAACAAGGTGCAATATTGTAACGATTCCACGATGTTCTTCTTGTGTGTTCCCCAACATCTATTTGGCGTTGCTTTCAAGGATTCATCTAGTGCCAACAACCTATGTTGTACTGGTAAAATTCCTTCAAATTCAAATAGAAATTTCTCTAAATTATTCAAGCCATCAAATTTAGGAAGATTAATTACTTTTGTGCCAATCTAGTGAACCACCTTAGTCAATCTAGCACACCTCCGCGTAGAGACTTCATACATTCCGTTCTACCAATTTCCCAATGCTTCTTCTAAATCTGATGAGCATGCACTTTCACTTCACCAACTTAGATTTCCATCTGTTGTAGGATTAATATAATCATGATGTCCTGCTGTCAGTTTATAGATGTTCTCTAGATCATAGGTGCGATCTTCTTCTCTTATAGGTTCTGTGTATCTACGACCTTCATCAGGATCAAGAGGTGCAATGACCCTAATGCCTTCACCTTCAAATGTCATTCTTCTCTTTTTGAGGTCAATAACAATCAAATTGTCGAAATCCCAATAAATTCCCAACAACGCAGGATAGGGAAAACTATCATCAACAATCTCAATCACTTCGATGTCTGTAAATGTCCTCACTCCATCGATGTCCACAGGGACATGCTCTAGTCCTCCAAAGGGGATCACTGTCTGTTGATTACCCATCCTGAGCCTAATAGAAGAGTAAATCAATTTAGGTTTTCCCATCAATTCCCAAGTATGCTTCGTCATAACATTTACTTTTGATCCTAGGTCGAGGACCACATAGTCCATGTCGTAGTCTCCAATATGAGCACTAAGGTGCAGTTCCTTGCTTGTCCTCCTTTTTCTAGATACTTGATTCAAAACTCTACTCAGTAGAGGATCTACTCTTCCAATTTCATATTGTCTTATCAGGTGTTATAGTTCCTGAACATCTCTTTCATCTTTTATCAAATCAATAGAAGTATACAAGAAGTCCACAAGCTTTCTTACCTCTTTTCCTTGTCTAGGTAGGGAAGACTGATCAATTGTTGGAGGAATTTCACATTCCCTTACTTTTGATTATGCCCTAGATGAAGAAACCTATTCATATACAAATTCTCTTCTTACTTCTTCAAAAGTGTGTTTTTCTTTCCCTGGATCAAACAATGGCACCTTCTCTGAAGCTCTTCTGATCCCTGATCCATATCTAGTCTTTCCTGGAGTCACCCTATCTTCTCATGTGACAACGCCTCCTCTAGTAATAATAATGAATCTGGGTTCCTCACCGCGAGGTTCATCTAATATTTTATGGATTTGTTGGTTTCCACCTCATATTTCCTGAACTTTAGCTAACAATACTGGATAGTCTTCAATGACATGGTTAAATGAATTACATTAGCTGCAAGTAGTACAAGGGTTCTGACAATCCCTTTCCAAATGACTTGGTTGGGCGCAGTTATAGAAAACAATATGAACTCGACCTCGACCCATGCCTCCTCTTCATCCTCTTCCTCTAAACCCACCACAAGGGGTGAAGATTCCTCTTCCTGGGGAATTGAACTGCGTAGCATTCCCTTCTGGATGTAATTCTCCTTGAATTCTATATGCATGAGGTCATAAGCCCTGTAGTCCTTCTCATCATGTCCCATAGATTTACAAAATATACAATGAAGATTGATGGGTGTCTGGACATATTTCTTCATATAATAACATTCACCAGGGCGATGTCTAGTTCTACATACTTCGCACCACGGTAAAGTAGCCTACTTCAAAGGGTTAGGAGCTCCAAAGGCCAAGTATTCACTAAATAAAGAATAGTGCTCTTTGTCATGGCCCTCTTATTTACATCCAATACACTAGATGTCTTCTCTTTTCTCTTTTCCTTTGTCTTTCTTCATGTCTTCAAATTGTAAAGATAAACTAGTTAATTGATTCAAAATTTGACTCATTCCTAGAATGGATTCTCGTACATGGGATTCTTCTAGTTTCATGGAAATCTCTAATGCTTCAACCTGCGAAGCGACCTTCTATTGATTAGAGGAACTCTAATGAACCATTCCTTGTGTTGTTCTCCTGGAATCTAAAAACTTAAATGACTTGTCAAGGTCTTAAACCTCTGATCAAATTCCCAAATAGGTTCACTCACCTTCTGCTTGATTTCCTTCAACTCTATAATGCACTGAGACTTTAAATTAGGCTTCTTGAACTCTGTACTCAACGCATTCTTAATTTCATTCAATGCTTTAGGCTGTACAAATGTTGTAACAAACTTCATATGCCAGCTCATTGCATGGTCCCTTAAGGTAGTACTAAAATGAGATCTCTTAAGAGCTTCATCGGTGACTTGATTAATGCTCCATACATCTTCGCATAAGAACTAGTGTTTGTCAAGATCCTCAGATCCATATCCTCTGAAAATAGGTAATCTCATTTCATCTGCCATTGATTTTCCTTGGTTTCTCGATTAAGTTTGTACTAAAATTCTTGTGATAGTACTCTGAGTGCTTTGATTTCTCTGGCTACTATGGTTGCTCTAGTTACTCGGTGCTGCTAAAACAACAGGAGGAGTAGAAATACTTACTTCAATAGTAGGAGAAGTACCTAAAGTTCTTGGTTCTTCTCAGTGAGGTTCTTCAGTCTCTACTTCCTATGCCCTTGTGAAGTCTGAATACTCTTCGTCTCATTGCTTTTCTTCTTCTCCACTGTAGAATCCTTCATCTTATGCTAATGTCCCATAAATATGCTTAAACAAGTTCACAAGAGGAATCTTTTTGAATGATCTCCCACTACGTGTGTGTCCAGCCTCTGTGTCACTGTTGCTATTTGAATTCTTGAACATTAGCTTTAAAATCCAACTGATTACTATATCTTCAAGATATTCTTCTCATGCAATAGCATCTTAATATTCAACTTCAAAAAGTGTAGAAGATTTCCTCTAGGTCCCTTGAAGAAATACCTTTCTGCTTGACTATATGATTCCACTCTATCAATAGAAAATTCAGTAATGTACCCTCCAATAGTGTTTTCAAACCAAAGATCCACTGCCCTTGACACGGTGTTGTCAACTTTCTTGACTTTCTTAATCAGCTTCGATGTCCAAACCACGGGTGGTCTAGATATGATTTCAAATTGAGTGCCTGCTAGTCTGGCTAACCACTCGTACAATTCTTGACGAACTCCTGCAAAGAAAATATCATGCACATTAGTAAAGATGTACCTTCCCAACTAGTCTTCTGTACTAATGCTAGGGTTCTTGTTCTGAGCTTCGGCGAAGTCCCTTTCTTGTTCTTCTATCCAATTCTGATTTTTTGTCTTCGATGGAAACCACCTTTGCATTCCCTCAAGAAGATCTCGTTCCTAGTAATGTAACCATTTGTTGGCACAGGGGAAAACCCAGGGTTCAACTCTAACAGCGCACCAATAAACCCTAACTATTGGCCCTTACAAAAACACCTGCGAAGCAGATGAAGTCTCGCTTGAAGTAGCAATAGGGGGGTTGCAAGACACATGTTTCTACAACCAAAGGAAATGAAAGATGATTCCAAAACAATAACACAAAATAGCCCAGAGATTATTAACAATATCATGCTTAACCTCGCGAAGTAAGTTATATCTTCTTATCTTCAACAACAAAAATAACAGTGCAATAACAATATAAAAGGTAGTAAATAACAAATCATCAACCACATGGAACAACAAGATTTTACGTGGTTCACCCTCTCCCTAGAGATACGTCCACATAATTGTGTTTATTGATAGAATAGATGAAGATATACATTTCTATATGTGCATTCAGTTGCATATCCTTCTCTCTCTTCCTCTTTATTTCCTATCCCTGTGCACCCAGTTGTAGAGTCTATCTTCGCACCCAGTTGAAGACCCAAAATACAAGAATTCCCTAAAAGATAACACTTCTACATGTCAACACCATTAATACTTCTCATCTCAACTCTTCTAGACCTCTATTTATACATTCCATGACTCGTAGAAAACCATGGACCGAAGACTAGGTTCCAAAAACCTATATCCACATTGCCAAAACCCTAGGTCCACATAACCCTCATTTTAAGGACTTCGTTGACTTGTTCTTCCCTCTTCTCCACGAGGTGCTCCAAAGAACCCATTAGTGTCTTCTTCCGCTTGCCGACTTTTCCACGGTCTATCTTCTTTATTGCTTTGTCTTCCTTGATCGTCTCTTTCAACAACTTTCTTTCCTTTACTTTGTTCCTTCTTTTATGCTTCTTTAACCACTTCGACCCTTCCTCGATTTGTGTGCCTTTCGCGCAATTCATACTTTGTCTTTTTTCTTCCTTAATCTTTTCTTTCTTCCTTAATACATGACCAAGGTACAATAGTGCAATTTTTACCATTGGTAAGAGAGTCCAAGCATTCAATATATTGGGGGGTCGTATTCTTCCTGTTTGGGGCACCATGGAAAAATCTCTTTCTAAGCATCTTACAAGATTGGTGCTCATGTTCTTGAGGTGCGACAAAGTCATGGGAGATTAATGATTGTACGCGTAGAGAATACATATGATAACCAACAAATAGTTTTCCTCCATACACCAAACTCTGCATTGAATTATGTCTTACCAGGTATTTCTTAATTTCAGAATCCAGGTGTCTAAAGACGGGAAAAGTCTGAAGTTGTATTGAGAGTGTGAAGACCAGGTCTTGGTCGGGCACCATGTTCTTCTTCTTCATCTTGTCTTGGCTCTTGGGTGTTGGGCTATGTGTTGAATTTGAATATGTTCGATAGTTGGTAGGCTTAAATACTTGGAGATTGGGACTTCAGACAGGTTCCTGAACTGACGCATGATAACCCCCCTAACAGTAAGGACCATGTGTGTTTCCCAAGATGCCTAATTTGTTGTTCCAACTATGAATATAGTTTCGATGTTATGTTTTCCCCCAATGAAAACTAAATGAAGGATCAATCCATAACCTTATATGCAGTCATGCCCTATTCAATAATAAGATGGAGAGGACTTGTTTCCGGGACCAACTACACAATCGAGTGGATACCGGTGCCACCCACCTCAAGAGAAAATATGCTACACTTGCCTCAGTCAGAGATGACAATCGAATGATATGTTTCTCTTTTGTTTAATCTTGGGCTCGGGGTCAAAGATTCTCAAGAGAGGTGTTTTATTACTTCCATTTTGATGCAACCATCCTTTTGGTCTTCTGTTTGGTTCACTCAGATAGAGTTCTTGTACCAGCGGACATACAACAGGGACTAGAACTGGCAACCACAAATGGAAGGAGAAATTGGGAATGGAAACCACAATTGTTTGGGGATAGATCTATTGGGACAAGGAAGTGTCCTGTGAAGCTCGCTCATTCTACTACGACCAGAAAAGGGTTACCTTTGTTTTTTCCCCTACACTGGAGGATATAAAATTAGCATTGAAACTCTATCTTTTGTTTGTGGTTCAAATACTGAACCAATGGCCTATGGCACTGGCTTCGCTTCTCATGGTATGCTATAGATCAGATGCGTTGCAGGTGAAATTATTTCATTGTCGATGACCAACCGAATGAGAAAGTAGTAGAGGCATAGGTATGTATTAGAACTAGTAACAGAAAAGATGACAGCATATGCACTAATTATTTCACTTGAAATAAATAGTCACTATCATTGCTTAAATTGGTTAGTTTTCTTCCAGCTTCAGAATGCAGTAGGAACTACATCGTAAAGAATGACTTCAATTTTACACTGGTTTCTATTTTATCACCTTCTTGAATTTTTGTGGGTTGACAACACCATAAATTTTTATACTGAAAACTACTTGAAATTCATAGAGGAATTTGGATGGGTGTAGATTTGTAGTTCAGGTAGCTGCAACCTCAATTTGAAGAGTTTAGCAGGTGAAAATTTATCAAAAGATCATTCTCCTGGAATATGGCGACTTATGCAGACGAGTTGCTTAAAAATGATAATTTCCAGATTCCTTTGATAAACTTGCAGAGATTCTGCCATGATGAACTCAATACTGCAGTGAGATTATTTAGACACTTTCCAGAGACATAATTCACTAGCATGGTAAACCCCAATATAGGTAATTCCATTTTCAATGAAAGTGCAAGAAGAAGAAGGCAGACTTACTCTGCGGGTAGGTGGAAAGAGCCTATCCTGAATTCCAATGCAAAGGAAGATTCTCAATAAATATCCATGAGCTCACTTGTAAGATTTTCTTCGAGTAGGGGAAGGTCGAGCGGTAACAAAAATTCTAGTAAAAGCATATTGGATTTGGTTGGTAAATTTCTTCATATGTTGAACAAGGAAGAAAAAAAAAGGCTCAATGCAAGGAGCTCTCTTTCTTCATATGCATAAGAGGAAAGGGATGTTCTGAGTGTTCCACTCTTTAAAGAATTAAAGGAGGAAGATCATAACAATTTTTTTTTAATGTAAGTCCAAATATAGAAGAAGCTGAGAACATCTGTAAAATATTAAGGGAGAAGCCAAAAATGGAGGGAGAGACTTTGGAAATTCAAAATTCATTTGAAAATGCAGAAGGATTAGAAGAAGATAAAAATAAAGCACTAGATAATGCATGTCGAGATATAATAAATGCCAAGAAGACACCTCAAGTTTCAAAAGAAGATTCAGAATTGAAGGGAGGGATGGGGAGATTTAGAATGTTATCTAAAGGTTTAGAAAGATCACAGGAAGATCAAAATAAATTTGTGGTTGATTCAAGTCCAAGTATAGTAGAATTTTGCAATGCATCTTAAATATGAGTGTTGACATGAAGTTTAATTTTTTCTACCCTTTAAAACTGAAGCTTCATCTTTTCCTAAGTCATGGAGCCACCCTTAGTCCAAAAAAGGGAGTCAGATTCTTTCGTTCCTTTTCGAGTTTCGAGATTTGGTTTTTCTCGAGGTATGAT
>ML798159.1:53532-107196 GCA_009831015.1 Picea engelmannii
CCATAATTAATTAAACTCCTAAACGCAATCATCTTTCCCTTAGTCTTTCACGATTCATGTTTCTTTCTAGTAAAGCGTTTTCGAAGTCTCAACCTTCGAACTCCCGATCCTCGATTTTTTGAAAAGTAAAAGTAAAAAATAATTAATCACTAATATTTATTAATTAAAGATTTAATACATGATTAACGCCTCACTAATCCCATCACAATTTCGCGATCCAGGGTTTTCTTATGACATATCTCCTGACAACAGGATCCCTGAAGTTTCGAAATCCGAAATCGCATTTTCTTTAAACAAAGTATAAGATTAAGGTTAATTTGTTTTCAAAACATGATTAGTGATAACTAAGCTACTTTTCGCATTTCAGGAATTGAGGAAGGCAACGACTTTTGAAATTCTAGTTTTGAAATCATCAATATACGACAGTATTAATAACGGGTAAATGAAGATATTTTTTAACGTGAAAGCATATCTCCAAGCATATCTTTCCATTAAACCATTAATTTTTCATCACTTGTATCAATACGCTCATCATAACATAAATTAAGGGTTAATAAAGGTCCTGTGTTTCGAACTTCATTATTATCCTTTACATGTAGCAAAATCCCATTTATCTAGTTTTATACACATTTTCTCTGTAAACAAGTTTCTAGTCCAGTGCAAACATCATGCCACCTAAGAAAGCACCCAAGAAAAGAGAGAAAGTTACAAAAAGCTCGAGTCCAGATGGAGATGTTGTATCTGATACAATATTGCATGCCAACGATTCCATAAAATCCTGGGGGAAAATTTTCGAAACTCTGGATTATGAAATTAAGAATTTCCCTCATGATGCCGACAAAAAACTCCGAGACATAACGGAGTTTGAGCTTCACAAAGTAGCTACACAGTCGCAACTCATGACTTATAACAACATGATCAGTTGGGCCTTAGAGAGAACAGACGTGCAGGTGAGAAGCATTCTGGACAATTGACGGGTTTTCATTGGCTCTTTCAGACTGGAGCATATACAAGTAATGTATAAATTGTCTCCCAGTCCCAAGTATATTTATAATAAAGATTTCGTGAGTGATTTTCAAAAGAAAGAATGTTTCGAGTCAGCCTAAACATATCTTGGCATAATCGAAGACTAGTGGAGACACGAAGCAAAATTCAGGGCCAACACCCATGGTGTTTATGCCACAACCTCTTTAAATGAGTATATGGTCTATGTGGTGATGATGTTATGTAGACTTTTCGGGAAGAAAAGTCCTACCCATTTCCCTACAGAATGGGTACCTCTTTTGCACAAGGCAGTAGAAGGTTACAACTTCAATTGGGACAAGATTTTATCTGATAAAATAGGGAAGGAGGTCATGGAATATCAGATTGCAAGATCCAAAGGCTGACCAGTAGAATTTTATATGTCTGCATACATCATGGATTCTATATGCTTCACAACTCCTTTCCCTTTGATGATTTGGAGTTGGAATCCGACTTACCTGGAACCTATTCATGAATATCATTCTAAACTTTGGGAAGAAAATGCCAAGGACTCATTCTATGAAATCTGTCATTTCGTAGTGATTTCACTACATTAGATGCTATATGGTTGTGCACCTCCCCGCATTTCATAGTTGGTCATAGGAATCCTTAGGGAAGTTGCTGACTAGTTTATAGAGGAGAATTTATCCTACATCAGAGTTTTCAAATGTTCAATCCCTCCACATGCACTCTCGAAATTCCTCCCTGACAGACTGGTGTGCAGGGAGGTAGCTCATCAAATAGTAACAGGTGGAATTGGGATAGAACTAAATATGGCTCAAAAGAAGTCTTGGCCAGTTTTTTCCATTCAGATTGGGAAATTTTCACTTCTCAACTTGGGTCATTCCAATGTTGAAGAAACATTGCTGGAGGAGGTCAAATTGGTAGACCTCAAACACAGGAAGCACAACCCTTAAGAGTTACTAGGAAAACACATGACCCACTATAATATGAAGGCCTATGAACATGAGAAGTCCCCTTGTGATGACATGTTCAAAGGGACTAGGACCTATGAAGAGGTGTTAGAGAGGGTACAGACATTTCCATCTGACTTGCAAGCTAGTTTTCAGACCTTCCAAAAGCATAGAAGGAGTGGTATGCCCAAAGTACTGCAAGGAGAAGCAATCACCCTTCCTCAGGAACAAGAAGATACTCCTCCAGGATTCAAACAAGAATCACAGGATAAATTCAATCCCGAAGAAATTCCATAGGAGATTGAAAGGTCTTCATAAAATGAAAAGGCCTTACAAACAGAAAATCCAGAGACGGAAGAAGAGAGGAGGTCTGGGACACTTCCCGAGTCCAGTAAGTCCACTCCCCCTTCATCACTTGTTGTTGATGTCAATATACCTAAGGCCATAGGAGAAATAAGATTTACAGAGCTATGAATTCCCATAGCTTCCTTAACCCCTTTATAGTCAACCTTTGGACTCCCACAGATGGGAGCCATATATGTTAGTGATCTCACCCCTATCTCCAAAGATGATATCCCTCCTTCTGATTATTTTTTCAGGAAAAAGAGGAAGGTTGTCCTAAAAAAAGAGATGTATATGAGAGAAGGGTGTATGGTGAAGAAGCATAGGGCCTTGGTAGATGGCCAGAATTTGGAAGAGGAGGATTTCACTACAGGGGTAGCAGGCTCCATGGGAGCCATGGGATCCATGGAAACAACAAACCTTTTTACTGTGGAAAACAAGAGAACAAGGATAAAGAAGAGTAACCACATAATATCTCAATTGCAAGACCAGTTAAAGAATGTTGAGAAAAACATTAGAGAAGAGGTGAATAAAATCTTGGAGTAGGCCAGAGTTGTTGAAAGGAAAGAAATTCAATCACTCAAATCAAGCCTGGATGAAATGAACCAAAGGATACAAGCAAGTCAGGTGCAGGTTACTTAGCAAAAGGAGCTCCTAAAACAGCTACAGGCTAAGTTAAATTTGACGGAAGGTCAGGTTGTAGACTTAAAGGCTTTCCAGACCCTCTCGCTAGAAGCACATACAAAGATAGAAGCTGAGCAACATAAATGGATCTCTAAAATAGAGATCATCCAGAATTATTTTCAAGAGGTAAGAAAATCCCTTGATAATATTATTTTACTGGAAAATGAGGCTAAAGAAGCAAGGAATACCTTCCAGAAAGCAGTTGCATGTTCAAGAAATAGACAGATGTCGAAAAATCTAAATCTTTCTGTCACAGAACAAATAAGAGGAGACATCATGCTCAAGGTGTGGGAAACAAACATATCTGAAAACAAGAATATAGTCAAAGAAATCAAAGATGACTGTGAGGGAATATTTGAATCTTTGGATAAGAAAGTGTTAGGTATTGAAAGAAATGATTACTCTGAGCCATTGGGGCAGATAAACATTGTGAAATAGTAGTTGAATTACAAAGAGGGCTTGAAGGAGATTCAGGTGGAAATTTCACAGTTGAAGGAAATCAATGCTAACCTAATAGACAAATGGCTGGTACAACCCAATTTAAAGTTGCAAGTGATCAGGTTTGTCGATAAATGTTTTGAAGACTAGTTTCCAAAGGTACAAAGAATGTTTTATCTGTTTGAGACTAAGGATCTTTCGACACCTCCTAGAAATTTTGTTCATTTTCTGGAGAAATGTATTGAATGTATAGCATCAAAGGAGGGAGAGACTTCAACTAAACAATGAAGTATCATTTGAAAGCTTATACTATTGAAATCATAGACAAACACAAGTTAATCATGCAATGATTAAGGTTTTAGTTTTGTAACTAGTTTTCTCCTAAAAAGTAGGAGATTGCTAACCATCAAGTATTGATGACCTTGTATAAATACAAGGAGCGAATACTGAAATAGGGTTTTTTTCTTTCTCTAAAAAGGCATTTTTACGAAGTAATTTTCAAGAGACTCTAAATTAATAGAAATCCAAATTGAAGATTCCATATTTTGTCACATCTGAGTTATGTGTTCCCCTATCTTTTCATCTTTCTTTCATATATCTAATTGATGAATGCTTGGCTACAATTTAGTAAAACCTCTACTGTGGAAATTATTACTCTTGTTATTTAAATCATTTACAGTTTTTCCTCTGTATCAGTTATCAGCAAATACAAGACCTGTAAATGTTTAGATTTCAATATCATATGCTTCATTAATATTTTTCTTGTTTCATAGTCTTCTGTTACAACATGAGATTCCTCTTAAATTGATGCCTCACCTTGCTAATAGCTTTATGTTTTTCCTCGTATCATGCATGTTTCCTTTCCTTTAAAATTAACTCAGATACAAGAAACGACCTAAAATTTAGTCCTCCTATTAATTCTTGTTTTAAAATCATTATCTTTACATTGTGAAATAGAGATAACGAAGCCTAAAAAGAAAACACATAATTGTATCTTCTTTACCTTTATCAATCATCACTCAAAGACAATTACCCATTACCCTTTATCGATCTTCTAAGTTTTAATCTAGAGAATGAAATCAATAAGATCAAAATCCCTATTCCCCTTGTCGAACTGGACAAAAACCCAATATACCAAAAACAAATTGCTAAAAGATTAGTTTTTTGGAAAATGAAAGTCAAATCGATGTTATAAACTTAGAAGATTATAAGCCTAACATAATTTTCGGCCCACACTTTGAAGGTGCCAGAGACACTGCTTCCCCTTTCTACATCACTTTGACTGTTTTCAACCATTTTCTCCATAATTGCATGTTAGATTCTAGGGCCTCTCACAATGTGATGCCTAAAGAAATCATGGACAGACTCGGCCTAGAAATCACTAGGCCTTATGGAGATTTATATTCATTTGACTCGAGGAAATTCAAGTGTATAGGCATGATAAAAGACTCAGTCATAAACCTTGCACAGGTACCTGCAAAAAGTGTTTTAATGGATGTGGTTGTCGCAGATATACCCCCAAAATATGGCATGCTCTTGTCTCAGTCCTGGGGTTCTAAAATTGGAGGTTCTCTTCAACTTGATATGATGTACACAACAATTTCAGTTTTCAGAGGACAGTTCACGCGATTGTACAGAGAAACTAGGTTAGCATTTACAGCTAGTGACCCTCTCAGAGAAAATAATTATTCTGTATATATTGTTGATCAGGATTTAGGTAATTTCATATTATCTATAGATGATGATGTTGATGCATGTATAGAAGAAAGTAGTACAAGAAATAAAAAATAAAAATAACAAATAGAACAAGATGTATATAGCACTAGTGTTTGGAAAATTTTTTTTGACAGTGCCTCATCTTATCTTGGAGTTGGGGCTGGAGTAATTTTTGTGGCACCTGATAACCAATTCGTTATCCCTTTCTCTTATAGGATACAGTGTAACATTGACCATACTAATAATGTATGTGAGTATGAAGCTCTAGTGTTAGGGTTAGAGGCCACTAGGAGAATGAAAATTAAAAACTTGGACGTTTTTGGTGACGCAGAGTTGATCATGAAACAAGTTAATCACCAGTACTAGGACAAGCATGATAGGTTAAGGTAATATTGAAATTGTCTTTGGGACCTAATCGAAAAAAATTTCTCCTCTGTTAATATTCACTTCATTCTGAGAGTAGAAAATCAACAGGTGGATGCTTTAGACAAAGCTGCTTCGACTTTCGCACCTCCCGCTGCTTTCAAACTAAAATATCATATACAAATGAGAGATAGGCCTTCCATACCCAATAACATACAACATTGGCAAGTATTTGAGTATTATGAACAACTCCGAAAACTTTTAGAAATAGTAGACGAGTTTGCCGAAACGCATGCTGACCAAGAGAACCAAAATGAGCTTATTTGGATCATGCAGGAAGGAGAAGACCCCCAAGAGTTCCAGGATAAAATCGCTAGTCACTGTATACTTGTTTTAAAAAATAATTAGATACCCAATGGCCTGATTCCCTTAGAAAGGCTCTTTAATCATGATAACATCCCTTTGAAGGCTACCTTACAGCCTCAGCCGAAAATAGGTCAAAGATTGCAATATAAGTACCGAAGAGAGTCCTAGATTAGTTAAAGTATCCAGGTACCTGTCTCCCAAAATCAAGAGTAAATATGTTGAGTTGCTTAAAAAATACAAAGATATTTTTGCCTGGTCTTATGACGAGTTGAGAACTTATGATATGACTATCATGGAGCATAAAATTCCATTAAAACTAGGCGTCAAACTTTTTAGATAAGAAATCAGGCAGATTAACCCTATCCTATTACTGCTGATAGAAAAAGAAGTCAAAAAACTCCTGGGTGCTAAAATCACAGGTCCACTAAGATATTCTGAGTGGGTAGCTAATTTAGTCCCAGTGAGAAAGAAAAATGGTGAGATCAGACTATGTGTCGATTTCAGAAACCTGAATCGATCATCACTCAAAGACAATTACCCATTACCTAAGATGGATCACGTTTTAGAAAAAGTAGTTGGAGCTAATAAGATGTCTATGATTGATGGTTTTTCAGGTTACAATCAGATCACAGTGCATCAGGAAAATAAAGAAAAAACTTCTTTCACTACCCCTTGGGGTACTTTTATGTATGATAAAATGCCTTTTGGTTTAATGAATGCAGGGGCACTTTTCATCGAGCCATGGATATCGCTTTCATGGGTGAAAGAGATAAGTTTTTTGTTATCTATCTTGATGACCTGACTGTGTTCTCCAAATATGATGTAGAACATCTAATGCACCTTAAACAAACCTTTGAGAAGTGTTGAAAATTTGGTTTGTCACTCAATCCAAAGAAATCTCAATTTGCAATGCAAGAAGGTAAACTCTTGGGCCATATCATGTCTAAAGATGGAATCGAAATCGATCCAAAAAGGGTTGAGGCAATAGATACTATAAATTTTCCTAGAAATGTAAAACAAATTCAGTCTTTTTTAGGAAAAATAAATTTCTTGAGGAGATTCATCCCTAACTTTGCTAAAATTGTAAAATTGATAACATATATGCTCAAAAAGGACAGTGAGGTGAGATGGACAAGCGAACCCAAAGAATCATTTCAACGCGTCAAGAAAGTAATAAGAGAATCACCAGTCTTGGCAAGCCCAGATTACACAAAAGAGTTTTTGATTTTTTCTTTTGCTTCATAACATATTATCGTTGTTGTATTGCTACAGAAAAACGAGGAAATTTTTGAGCGGCCTATTTCATTTTTTAGCAAAAGTATCAGAGATGCTGAGTTGAAATATGATATATTGAATAAATAGGCCTATGCAATGGTGAAATCTCTCAAGGCTTTCAGAACATACATGTTGCACTCAAAGATCATTGCTTATGTACCCTCTAGCTATGTTAAAAATATCCTGGTGCAACCAAACAACGATGGAAGAAGAGGTAGGTGGTTAGCTAAGATCCAGGAGTTTGACTTGGAAGTGAAACCAAATAAAATTATCAAAGGTCAGGGTTTGGCCAAATTGCTTTCTGAATCGAATTTAAAAGAACTTGGGATAAATTAGCTGTAAGAGAACGAGGGATTTCTGGAAATAGACGAGCTTGATGTCATTGCACCTACAACCAAAATTCAAGACAAGTTTTCTACTTCGGCCTGGTATCGCAACATCATCCATTACCTACTTATGCTTCAATTTCCTAGTGAGTTGACCCCGTCTAAAGCTAGGATGCTAAAGTTACATGCTGTAAAATATTGTATCATAGATGCTAAATTGTATTGGAAAGGCCCCTTGGGTTTCCTACTGAGGTGTTTAGTCCAAACTGAAACAAAAGGGGTTATGGATGGATTCCATGTCGAAGTGTGTGGAGGACATCATGCGTGGAGAGCAATATCTTATAAAATATTAAGGTCGGATTCTATTGGCCCAAATTGTTCACAGAAGTGAACACTAAAGTTTGAAATTGTGTCCCTTGTCAGTTGGTCACAAGAAAACAGAAGGTCCCATCTTTGCCCCGAATTCCGGTAAAAATCGAAGCCTCGTTTCAACAGTGGGGACTTGATTTCATTGGATAAATCTATCCACACTCCAGTGCGTAGCACAAATGGATCCTAAATACTACTAATTAGTTCACTAAATGGGTGGAATCTATCCCCACAAGAAATGCAACTGATTCGGTAGTAATCAATTTTTTGGAAGATAATATTTTATCCAGGTTTGGTTCTCCTCGAAAGATATTCACTAATAACGTGCAAGAATTTAAGTCAATGGCCGTGATAATTTTTTTCCAAAAATATAACATCGTACTAGGACACTCCACAACTTACTATCCACAAGGTAATGGTCTGGCTGAATCATCCAACAAAGCCTGATTACCGTGAAAAAAAAGGTTTTGACTGAAAACAAGAAAGCGTGGCATATCCTTTTAAAATATGATCTATGGGAAAACAGAATAAGTATTAAAAGATCAATTGGGATTTCCCCTTTCCAGATGGTATATGGCACTGATGTCATTTTACAAATAAACCTTGTTCTACCAATAATGAAACTCTGACAGGATTCAAATGAAGAACCCAATGATGTTACCAGAAGGATAAACCAGTTGGTTGAAGTTCAACAAAATAGGGTCGAAGTAAATGAAAGGTTGCAAAGATATCAGGATAAAATGAAGGCCTTATTCGATCAGAAATCTAAAGATAGATAATTCCTCCCTTGTGAATTGGTCCTAAAATGGGAAGCCATGAAAGAAGACATTGGAAAACATGGAAAATTTGATCTGATCTGGTCTGGCCCATACAAGATTTCGGGCTTTGAAGGAAAAAATGCTTGGTTATTAGAAAACCTGGATGGAGACATTCTCAATGCCCCTGTAAATGGGCAAAATCTTTAACACTTCATGCAATAATGTGTTTCTAAATCCTCATTGTACATACCGGTTTGTTTTCATGCTTTTTGTATAGATTCCATTAAAATAAAAACTCAATCAAAGAAGTTCTTGAAGTAATAAAAAAGGGGACTTAAGAAAAGGTTATAAAAGCTAATTAAACAAAAAAAGTCTCTAAGAACAGTCATATATACAAAAAAATTTCTAAAATCCCCTTTACCCTCCCCTTGACCACAGTAAAGCCTTTTCCTGCCTAACCATGGATGTCTAATCATAAAGTTTCCTAAGATCAAAGGGGTCTCGCTTTGGTTGTGAAAACTCTCGAACAAACATTCAAGAAAAGAGAGTAGGTTATGTTTTTAGTTCTTTGAACTTAGCTAGGTCAGAAACTTGTCTAGGTTAATCTTAACCTTATTAGTTATCCTAACAGGAATAACTGATCAGTTTTTCTCAAGGAAGTTCCCTAGACTAGATGTCAAAAGGTTTCCATTAAGATTTTCCTTGAAGCCCATGATTTTTGAAGGCAGGTGAGAAGATTAACCCAGAGATTTTTAAATGAGTTGACAGACTTTGTCATTATAAAAAAATGGGGGGGGGGGTTATTTTCAAAGAAATATCTTTCTGAGTGTATTGTATACTCATTAATTGCCCCCACTTCAAAAAAAAAATTAATACAGATAGATGGTGAAAGGAAATTCAATATTGATTGCCCCCATCTAGTTCAAAGAGATGAACTGGTGAAAGGAAATTCAATGTGGGAAGTCAAATAACTTCACCATAGTACTAAACAAGATCGCTGGAAGTGAAGCAATATCCTCATATCTGATAAAAGTTGTTATACATGAGTTACAAGATGCTCTGGTAATTTATCTTCTTTTCGATTGGATTTTCATCATACGTTTCTAGGATCTCCATACCGGACACAATGCAAATACTTACCTTGATGCAAATGGAATCATGTGAAACATGATAGGATGGTTGATTTGGTTTTGATTATCTTACATAGATTTGAGGTCAGTTTCAGGAGAAGAAATCTATTGAAAACCCGACTCGAGATAGTCAAAATTTTTGTTTTTGAAGAGTTTTTCAAGGTTAATGTTGAGACCCTAATCTTGTTCACTTTTTCTCCTAATCTGTCTCACAGAGCCGAATCATTGACTCCATTACCCAATAAAGGCACTTGGTCTACATGTTCTTCTCGTCCCACAAGGAGATGAGATCCGTATATGGAGCCTAATGTTGACACGAAGTTTAATTTTTTCTACCCTTTAAAACTGAAGCTTCATCTTTTCCTAAGTCATGGAGCCGCCCTTAGTCCAAAAAGGGAGTCAGAGTCTTTCGTGCCTTTTTGGGTTTCGAGATTCGGTTTTTCTCGAGGTATGATCTTCAACCATCCCAATTTCCTAGTGTTGAAATCTCGAAACCGTTTAACATTTAAAAAATAAAAAATTAAAAAGGGGGGGGGGGAGAAATACATGTTACATTTTCCGTCACTTTCTACAAGGTACTCTTTAATCCGTAATTAATTAAACTCCTAAACACAATCATCTTTCGCTTAGTCTTTCACGATTCGGGTTTCTTTCTACTAAATTGGTTTCGAACTATCAACCTTCAAACTCCCGATCCTCGATTTTCCGAAAAGTAAATGTAAAAAATAATTAATCACTAATCTTGATTAATTAAAGCTTTAATATGTGATTAGCGCCTCACTAATCCCATCGCAATTTCACGATTCATGGTTTTCTTATGACATATCTTCTAACAACAGGATCCCCGAAGTTTTAAAATGCAAAATCATGTTTTCTTTAAACAAAGTCTAAGATTAAGGTTAAGTTGTTTTCAAAACATGATTACTGATAACTAAGCTGCTTTTTGCATTTTGGGAATTGAGGAAGGCAGCGATTTTTGAAATTCCAGTTTTGAAATCGTTGATATATGACAATATTAATAATGGGTAAATGAAGATATTTTTTGACGTGAAAGCATATCTCCACACATATCTTTCCATTAAAGCATTAATTTTCCATCGCCTGTATCAGTACGCTCGTCATAACATAAATTAAGGGTTAATAAAGGTCCTGTGTTTCGAACTTCATTCTTATCCTTTACATCTGTAGAAAATCGCATTTATCCAGTTTTATACACATTTTCTCTGTAAACAGGTTTCTGGTACAGTGAAAACATCGTGGCACCTAAGAAAGCACCCAAGAAAAGCGAGGAAGTTGCAGAAATCTCGAGTCCAGGCGGAGACGTTGTATCTGATATAATACTGCATGCCATCGATTCCATAAAATCCTAGAGGCAAATTTTCGAAACTCTAGATTATGAAATTAAGAATTTCCCTCATGATGATGACAACAAACTACAAGACATAGCGAATTCTGAGATTCACAAACTAACTACACAGCTGTGACTCATGACTTATAACGACATGATCAATTGGGCCTTAGAGAGAATAGACGTGCAGATGAGAAGCATTCTGGATAGTCAAGGGGTTGTCATTGGCTCTTTTATACTGAAGCATATACAAGTAATGTATAAACTATCTCCCAGCCCCAAGTATATTTATAATAAATATTTCATGAGTGATTTTCAAAAGAAAGAATGTTTCAAGTGAGACCAAACATATCCTGTCACAATCAAGGACTGGTGGAGACACGAAGAAAAATCCAGGGCCGACACCCATGGTGTTTACGCCATAGCCTCTTTAAATGATTATATGGTCTATGTGGCAATGATATTATGTAGACTTTTCAAGAAGAAAATTCATACCCATTTCCTTGTAGAATGGCTACCTCTTTTGCACGAGGCAGTAGAAGGTTACAGCTTCAATTGGGATAAGATTTTATCCGATAACATAGCAAAGGAGGTCATGGAATATCAGACTGCAAGATCCAAAGGCCGACCAGTAGCCTTTTATATGTCTACATACATCATGGATGCTATATGCTTCACAACTCCTTTCCCTTTGATGAATTGGAGTTGGAATCCGACTTACCCAAAACCTATTCATGAATATCATTCTAAACTTTGGGAAGAAAATTCCAAGGACTCATTCTATGAAATATGTCATTTTGTGGTGATACCACTACATCATATGTTGTACGGTTGTGCACCTCCCTACATTTTAGAGTTGGTCATAGTAAGCCTCGGGGCAGTTGCTGACTGGTTTATAGAGGAGAATTTCTCCTACATCAGAGTCTTCGGATGTTCAATCCCTCCATATGCTCTCCTGAAATTCCTCCCTGACAGACTGGTGTGCAGGGAGGTAGCTCATCAAATAGTAACAGGTGGAATTGGGATATAACTAAAGACGTCTCAAAAGAAGTCTTGGCCATTTTTTCCCATTCAAATTGGGAAATTTTCACTTCTCAACTTGGGTCATTCCAATGTTGAAGAAACAGTGCTGGAGGAGGTCAAATTGGTAGACCTCGAACACAGGAAGCAAAACCCTTAAGAGTTACTGGGAAAACACATGACCCACTATAATATGAAGGCCTATGAACATGAGAAGTCCCCTTGTGATGACATGTTCAAAGGGACTAAGACCTATGAGGAGGTGTTAGAGAGGGTACAGACAATTTCGTCTGACTTGCAAGCTAGTTTTCATACCTTCCAGAAGCATAGATGAATTGGTCTGCCCAAAGTATTGCAAGGAGAAGCAATCACCCTTCCTCAGGAACAAGAATATACTCCTCCAGGCTTCGGACAAGAAGCACAGGATAAATTCAATCCCAAATAAATTCCATAGGAGACTAAAAGGTGTTCACAAAATGAAGAGGCCTTATAGAAAGAAAATCCAGAGACGGAAGCAGAGAGGAGGTCCGGGACACTTCCCAAGTCTAGTAAGTCCACTCCCCCTTCATCACCTATTGTTAATGTCAATATAACCAACACCATAGGAGAAACAATATCTACAGAGCTAGAAATTCCCATAGCTTCCTCAACCCCTTTACAGTCCGCCTTTGGACTCCCACATATGGGAGCCATATATGTTAGTGATCTCACCCCTATCTCCAGAGATGAGATCCCTCCTTCTGATTGTTTTTCCAACAAAAGGAGGAAGGTTGTCCTAAAAGAAGAGATGTATATGAGAGAGGGGGTTATGGTGAAGAAGCATAGGGCCTCGGTAGATGGTTAGAATTTGGAAGAGGAGGATTTCGCTACAAAGGTAGCAGGCTCCATGGCAGCCATGGAAACAGAAAACCTTTTTGTTGTGGAAAACATGAGAACAAGGATAAATAAGAGTAACCACATAATAGCTCAATTGCAAGACCAATTAAAGAATGTTAAGAAAAACATTAGAGAAGAGGTGAATGAAATCTTGGAGCATGCCAAAGCTATTAAAAGGCAAGAAATTCAATCACTCAAATCAAGCCTAGATGAAATGAACCAGAGGATACAAGAAAGACAGTTGCAGGTTACTCAGCAAAAGAAGCTCGTAAAACAGCTACAAGCTAAGTTAAATTTGACAGAATCCCGGGTTGTAGACTTAAAGGCTTTACAGACCTTCTCGTTGGAAGCACATACAAAGATAGAAGTTGAGCAGCAGAAATGGATCTCCAAAATAGAGATCATCCAGAATTATTTTCAAGAGGTAAGAAAATCCCTTGATAATATTATTTTACTAGAAAAAGGAGGCTAAAGAAGCAAGGAATACCTTCCAAAAATCAGTTTCATGTTTAGGAAATAGAGAGATGTCGAAAAATCTAAAGCTTTCTGTCATAGAACAAACAAGAGGAGACATCACGCTCAAGGTGTGGGAAACAAACATATCTGAAAACAAGAATATAGTCAAAGAAATCAAAGACGGCTGTGAGGGAATATTTGATTCTTTGGATAACCAAGTATTATCTATTGAAGGAAATTATTGCTCTGAGCCACTGGGGTAGATAAACATTGTGAAACAGCAGTTGAACTGCAAAGAGGACCTTAAGGAGATTAAGGCGGCAATTTCACAGTTGAAGGAAATTGATGCCAACCTAATAGACAGATGGATGGTATAGCCCAATTTAAAGTTGCAAGTGATCAGGTTTGCCAATAAAGGTTTTGAAGACCAGTTTCCAAAGGTACAAAGAAATTTTTATCTATTTGAGACTAAGGATCCTCCGACACCTCCTAGAATTTTGTTCATTTTCTGGAGAAATGTATTGAATGTATAACATCAAAGGAGGGAGAGAATTCAACTAAACAATGAAGTATCGTTTGAAATCTTATACTATTGAAATGATAGACAAACAATAGTTAATCATGCAATGGTTAAGGTTGCAGTTTTGTAACTATTTTTCTCCTAAAAAGTAGGAGATTGCTAACCATCAAGTATTGACGACCTTGTATAAATACAAGGAGCGAAGACTGAAATAGGGATTTTTTCTTTCTCAAAAGAGGCATTTTGACGAAGTAATTTCCAAGAGACTTTGAATTAATAGAAATGTTGATGGAAGATTCCAGATTTTGTCACGTCTGAGTTATGTGTTCCCCTGTCTTTTCATCTTTCTTTCATATATCTAATTAATGAATGCTTGGCTACAATTTAGTACAACCTCTACTGTGGAAATTATTATTCTTTTTATTTCAATCATTTACAGTTTTTCCTCTGTATCGGTTATCAGCAGATAAAAGACTTGTAAATGTTTAGATTTCAATATCATATCCTTCATTAATATTTTTCTTGTTTCATAGTCTTCTATTACAACGTGAGATTCCTCTTAAATTGATGTCTCTCCTTGTTAATAGCTTTATGTTTTTCCTCATATCATGCATGTTTCCTTTCCTTTAAATTTAACTCAGATACAAGAAATAGACTAAAATTTAGTCATCCTATTAATTCATGTTTTAAAATCATTCTCTTTACATTGTGAAATAGAGATAACGAAGCCTAAAAAGAAAACACAGAATTGTATCTTCTTTACTTTTATCCTTCATGACAGTACTAGTTTCAAGGAAGCCTAACATCGAACCCAGTCTTTTGGATCAAACCAACATCACTCTAAATTTATTTAACACTATCTTACAAACAGTAAATAACCGGGTTGAGTTAGAACGTTCATGGGCAACAATTGAGAGATATATTAGTATTCAAGAAAACTGGGAATTTCGACAGAGACAGTTGAGAAACCAACTATAGTCCTCACCTTTTAATCATTGTTTTATGTCCTCAACTTACTCTATCTTTTCATATGCCTTGACAATATACTTTAGAGCCTTAAAGTATAAACTCAGGAACAACATATTTTTGGCATTGTTGTCGGGGAACAGAGAAACGAAGCTTTTTCCTTGGGAAGAATGACATTGACATTTTCCTTCTTTGATAGTGAACAAATTTTGAAAACCTTCTAAGGATACCTTTATCTTTCACTTGGCGACTCTACATTGTTTAAACTGGCTCTTAACCAGAAGAACACCAGGAAGAATCCAGACGACAAGCAAATTTCGCCTTTTTTCGACCTAGAAAAAATTCTAAAATCAAAGAGATACTTCCGGCAGATTGCCTCATCGACAAATAAAAATTATCAACCTAAATTTACATAATCTAACTCTGAATATCAACACGGTGAATAAAGTATTCCACCCCCTTACGAGAAATACTCCATTGATAAAGTTAGATTCCCTGAATCAGATTTGGTTCTGCCTGTTTTTAGGACACAAGCTTTCTCAACCATTTCCCACACCAATAGAAAATGAAGATCTTCCTCACTTCATGTTGCGACCAACTCTCCCTCTCTTCTCGAGGTACGATTTCCCACCTCTCAAAACTCAAACAATTATCCTATATATCTTGACTCAACTTCTGTTGATTCTCCTATATTTTCACCCTGTGATTTTTAAGGAACCAATCCACATTCCCCAAGCTCCTTTTTCTCAAGTTTCCTCCCCGTCGATAACCAATTTCTTGAAACCCTTTCTTATAACCCCCAAAGTTTAATCGCTAAATCCACAATGGTCGAGGTTGGAGGAGGTGGGGTAGGAGGTGCTACCACAGGTGGTCCAGGCGGAGGAAAAGGCGACCAAGTACCGCCTCATCGGATATTTTCAAAGGTTGTTGCAAGATATGCTCCTCTGGTTCTACCAGTCCCTCTCCATGATTTACCAGAAAATTACATGAAAAACCTACCCAAGTTCACGAGAGAGGGCGATTTAATGGTAGCTAAACACATAAATATTTTTGATCAATTCGCTGACATTCTTGGATTGGAACATGAAGATGTTTACTAGAAAATATTGGTTCAAACCTTTGAAGGGCAAGTAAGAACCTGGTTTCGAGGCCTAGCAGTTGTATCTATATCGTCATACGATGAACTTGAAAATGCCTTATCAGACAGTGGGGTGAGCGAAAAGACCATCTTTATTATCTAATCGAATTCGGGTCTCTTCAAAAGAAAAACTCTAAATCATTCCTTGAGTTTACCGAATGATTCAATAAATTTTACAATAAGATCCCAACCAAGGTCAAACCCTCACAACCTATAGCAAAAGTGAATTTCACTGGAGCTTTTGACCCCGACTTCGCCCTATTATTAAGGGAGACAAGATCAACAGATCTCACCAATATGAAAGATGATTCCTTGGAAATCGAATCTAACATGATGGCATCAAGGAAGATGAAAACCAAATTTGAGACTGGAAACAAAGAATTCAGGAGATACAGGGAGAAAGGAGGACCCTCTAGATCAGGAAGATCTTCAGAAGACAAAATAGACGATATGGTTAAAATCATCAAAGAACTGTCAAACAAAATATCGAGAATGGAACTAGACCAAGATAAGAATGAACATTACCCTACAAAGGAGTTCAGGAAAAACCCTAATCCTCAAAACCACCAAAAACAAATTAAGAATGAAGATAAAAAAATCCAAACCCCTTTTAAAAGTGAAAAATTTATAGGAGGACAAGACATGGAGGATTTAATCATTGTTTTTTGTCCTCAACTTCCTCTGTCTTTTCAGATGCCTTGAGAGTATACTTTAGAGCCTTAAAGTATAAACTCAGGAACAACAATGAGGACGAGATATAGAGGGATGGATTTGGGGCATCAGAAAGTTTCTTGAAACTTCATATAGATTACATAAAATTGTAGTTAATGTAAGCCCACATTTACTAGAAACTAACTGTACATTTGGGGTCTTAAGAGGAAGTTTGGAAATGGAAGAAGATATTGGGAAAATAAATAAAAAAAATCTGATTTGAAAATTTTGAAGGTTTTCAGGTTTTAGATGAAATTATTGAGCGTTCAGAGTGTGTTAGGCCCAAACAAGAAAGTAAATCGAGTGGAGAAGACAACATAGGTACCCAACATGGATTACAGGTATGGTCATAAGAAAGGAAATCGTATGAACCAGTCCAGGGCTCCTTGAAAGACTTTGATAGACTTGTTGAAACATTTGAGCTCTAAACAGAGGTAAGGTTTATGAGAAGCAGAGTCAAGTTAACAACTTTTGTCCAAAACTTCACAGGTGTATATTGAATGCAGAGGGATGTAACAACCCAATTTGGCTTGCAAATGAATATTCCATGATTGGCCCTAAATTGGAATGCCTTGAACCTAGCGGTATTTGTATGTTGCACGAGGAAAGACCAAATACAAAATTCAAACACACCAAATTATGAATCAAGCACCGATTTGAATTTTTATGTGAATAGTTGGAATTTTATTTAGAGCAGCACCAACCATTACAGATTACCATTGACTAAGTTTATTCAGTGCAACATATCTAATTCTCCATTTGATACGAAAAAGAACAACTAATGGCTTGCATTTCCATGCAGTTCTTTTCATAACAAACTCGTCAAATCCAAATAAGCACATAAGTTATATACATAATGGGCATGATGAGGAAGCACTAAAACTCTTCTGCCAAATGCAAATAGCAGGCACAAAACCAGACCAGTTTACCTTTTCAAGTGTTCTCAAGGAATGTGTTAGCATAGAAGCTATGGAACATGGTAGCATCATCCATGCCTCTATCATTAAAACTGAGTTCAAGTCAGATACATTTGTTGGGAGTTCCCTTGTCGATGTGTATTCTAAATGTGGGAGAGTTGAGGATGCATGGATGATATTTGACAAAATTCCTATACGAAGTGTTGTCTTATGGAATACAATGATTACAGGATATGCTCAGCATGGACTTGGAAAACAACCACTCCAACTGTTTCAACAAATGGAGCTAACAGGTGGATTGATGTAGCAAAGGTGAGAAGCATGATGAAATACCAGGGTGTGAAGAAAGAACCAGGATGCAGCTGGATTGAAGTGAAGAGAAAGGTACAAAGAAAAAATCCTAGTGTTGTGGGTGGTCAAGCCCAGGTTTCAGTTTTGAAACCAAGCTCTTATACCATATGTAGAGCCTAGTTATTTTCAGGACTCAAACTAATTAAATTTTTTCTAAAATCTCCTACTTTAATGACTAAAATTTAGTGTAGAATTTCTTTCATTATTTTCTTATACTTGGAATAAACCAAGAATAGACAGTAACAAGATAATAATATCAGCATCAAAAACATAATAATGATAACAACAACATAATACATACCTCGACCTACAGGTTGGTTTATCTAGTCCCTTTTATGTCTGATCATGTTTTGGTTAATTCCCAGACTGAATATTAACCTCCTAGCCAACTAGGAACAACCTCTCTGGCTCCCTATCTCTAAGAATCCTTGTGGTTTCCTGGCCCCTAAGCCCAAAATTCCAAGCAACAACAGTTCCATGTGAGACTTCCCCAAAACAAATGTTCCAATTTCCTCCTCTATCTTTCAGAAATTCTCAAACCAAAAATGAAAAACTGAGATACCCTTCCAAGTCCTCCCCTCCTTTCTTATCCTCCTCTCTCAAATCCCCCTCATTAATCCCTCAACCACCTTATCCCCCCATTAATTCCCTAACAACGTTATCCCCCCATTAATTCCCCAACAAGCTTGTCCCCCCCATTAATTACTTCACCCACTTTTTAATAATAATGTAATAAAAGACTCATTTAATATATTTTAATAATTAATTAAATTCAAATTTAAAAATTATGATAAAAATTAATCAATTTGGGTTGTTACATCTGGTGAAAAAAAAAATTGGCTACAGAATTTTTCTTTTTTGTAAATTGTTTGTTTTCTCCTTCCATTTCTCCTTCTCTTCTTCTTCTCTTCTCTCTTTTTTCTTCTCCTCTCTTTCTTCTCTTATCCTTTCTTATTATATTATTTTTTCTTTCTCATCTTTATCGACCAGTTGAGATTTTTTCTTCTTGTCGTTGTTTCAGCTCCAAAAGCAATTTATCTTATGATATTTTGGTGTTGGAATCCATTTACTTGATTTGTCAACATTTCAATGCAAGGTTCACTTTCTTTGTTGACATTTCAAGACAATATTCACTTTCTTTTTTGACGTTTTGGCACAAGATTCACTTTCTTTGCTGACGTTATGGTGCAATATGTAATCTCTTTGTTGACATTTCAACACAAGATTCACTCTCTTTGTTGACATTTCAATGCAAGATTTACTTTCTTTGCCAAAATTTCGGCACAAGATTCTCTTTCTTACCTAATTTTTTTGGTGCAAGATTAACTTTCTTCATCTATGTTTTGGTGAAAGATTCAATTTCTTCACTGATGTTTTGGTGCAATATTTGCTTCATTCACCGATGTTTTAGCATAATATTCACTTTCTTCACTGACATTTTGGTGCAAGATTCACTTTCTTTGCTGACATTTCAGCAAAATATTTACTTTCTTCATCAATGTTTCATTGTAATATTCGCTTTCTTCGTCAATGGTTTGGCACAATATTTTCTTTAATTGACATTTCAGTGCAAGATTTACTTTATTTAAAAATATTTCAATGAAGCATTCACTTTCTTCATCGACATTTCAACGCAACATTCACTTTCTTCGCCTATGTTTTTGTGGAAGATTTACTTTCTTCACCGACATTTCAATGCAACATTATATTTCTTCATCAATGTTTTGAAGCAAGATCCACTTTATTCACCAAAATTTTGGCACAATATTCACTTTATTCACCAAAACACTCCTTTATCAATGACCGCAAAAGACATTTATTCACTAACACACTATATTAGTGACTTCTAAATATATTCTTTTTCTGACACACAACATATCGGTGACTTGAAAACTTTTCGACACTTAGTTGGTTTTCCAGAGTTTTTAGCTCACAAACTCGTGATTGTCGTAGAAAATGATTGACTCACCCTCTCAGCCGAATTCAACAATGGTAGCTAAAAAATGACTACACAGGGATAGTCTCCAATGTCAACATGATATTTGGGGGGGGGATTTGACCTTGTTATCACATAAAGTTGTCAAGGGTCGTAGGCTGCAGCCATGAGCACAAAGCACAACACTCAGAGCGACTCATTTCAGGCTTGAAATCAATGGTCGATGCCCAAAATGGATCTGGACCATTAAATTATCCAAAATGTAATGCATCATCAGATCCTTAGCTCTAGAGGTTTTTCTTAGAGGGAAATGTGGTTTGAGAATTGAAATTACCAAAGGCTGATTCACGAAGCAGATCTCAGTCATTGATTCGAAAAGGGAAGATTTGATCCATCAATCTAAAGCACCAGAGCTGGGCCATTGATCAGGAAGCTTCTTCTCAGATTGCAAGATCAACGGTCACACTCCATTGCAGGGTCAGAAGGTGTGCACGTTTTAAAATTTTAAGGGTGGGCTGC
Organism: Picea engelmannii; assembly: GCA_009831015.1. NCBI lineage: Eukaryota > Viridiplantae > Streptophyta > Pinopsida > Pinales > Pinaceae > Picea > Picea engelmannii. The sequence continues at coordinate 73,995 of ML798159.1, forward strand.
AATCAGAACCGTGGTTTTTGGAAAGGGACTTGTGGTGGTTCATGGTGAATTGCAGGGACAAAAGAGGTTTTCTTTTAGACCACCCTTGGTAGCACCCAAAATTGCACAATTGCGTAGGGTCATGGCCCTAGGTCACATTGAGGATGGATCGATGGAGAGGAGCTATGCCAAATGTTGAAAACACCTTGCTCCACATCACCCCTGTGCATACACTATCAGTCTGCCACCTGCAAAGCTCGCATTGGTCACAAACAAAGACCATTCATGTCCTCGAGGCATTAGGATGGACACACAAGAGTCATTAGCAACGTATAAGAATAGTTATGGGTGTCAGGCCAAGTCCTAATCCCAATGAAGATAGTTATTAAATATTGTGGGTAGTAGTTGAGACCTTGCTTCATCCCATAAGTGGAAAACATGTAGAGAACAATAGTAAAGGTAGACTATCAATCTGAAGCTTCCTTATGGACAGATTTTCTTGTAAAGCACATAACTTCACTTGACTCACATTTGAAATGAGGAGGCCTGCACAATCTGACAGAGTAGGCATCGACTAAAAGAGTTAATGCAATGGTCCGATCACACTCCTGGTGGTTACAATATTTCTGAGTATATATAGGAAGTTTTAGTATTTTGTTATGGTCAGTGGTTGAGCTAGGCTCCCTTATTGTAATATTTTTATGAAGAACATTGGTTCTCTAGTTATGAATTTGTTTTTGAGATATCTTGGTTAATCTAAGTCATATTTCTTTCTTCATATTATTTGCCTCTGATACTAAGACAGTTCATGATTGACTAATTCACATGGATTGTTATGGTTGTATTATGATAAATGTTATATTATAGTGTTGTTATAGTTTATTTCAGTTTCTTTGAGATTTGAATTCAAGAGGACCTTGTGTTTAAGTTTTTCCTCCTTAGGTTGTTGGAAGACTTGATGTCCATAGAATACCTATACACTTTTTCACTAAAGTATTCTTCCCATCCACCTTTACTCCAACTTACTGACTTAAGTTGATACAAGACCTCAATTGCTTATGCATGCTAGTCTAGATTTCTGAGTTAGAACGTTATTATCATTGAGTCTGCGCCCATTTGACCTCTTTAAAACCAACCTGTGACATATAAACTAATGGGTAATGGGATCACCCTCATTACATTTTAAGGGTGATTCCTAGTGCTAACATAAATGGCACCGTTGTTGGGGATGGATTTGAGCAGATTGAAGAGCTCCCTAGGAAGAGCGACATAGATACAACTCTTGATGGTAGACAAGAGAAGGATGAATAAAATTGATTGTAATCATCTACCTAGAGACTCCACAATCAAATAATCCACTGGGGAAGATCCTATTGACATAAATATGAAGGGAATGACTAGGTAGCAGCTTATGAGCTTTCTGCGTGAACTTTTGTTATTCTTTATCGGCTCATTTTTGTTTTTCCTTTCACATAAAAAGAGGATCGTATTTTTCTTTGTTTATTCGATTGATCACCAGCCTTCCTTTATATATCCATCCTTGGAGGAAGAATCCATACTTTCTTCCTATGTTGTATATGTTGATCTTATATCCTCATCTCATCCTATTCACAAGGATAAACTTCATACTGAGATCCCTCCTGGATTCAAGCACCCTTGCATCCCTGAGGAGGTTGAAACTAATCCAAAGCCTCCTCAAATCTCATCACATCCTATTGTTATTGTTGAGCCTTGCCATCAGTGTGTTAAGCCTCATATTCATCCCACTATTTTTCAAACTAGAATAAGAGACAGACTATTTAAACCTTTAAAGATTCCATATCATCTTCATCCTTATTCTCCTGATTTCTTAAATATCTTCCTCATTTTTTGGGGGAAGATCATGTTACAGTTGAGAGGCATGTGGAGGCCTTTGAGAACTTTTTTGCTCAATTTGAGATTGCTCATGATGAATTTTCCATGAGATTGTTCTCAAATTCATTGTTTGGAGATGTTGTTGTGTGGTTTAAATGTTTGGGAGTTGACTCCATTGGTTCCTAGGTTGAATTATGCAATGTATTTTTGAAGTGGTGGGGTGAGAACAAGTCCCTTGATCAGTACTGGGATGATTTTAATGCCTTGAGGAGAGGGGAAGAGGAAGCCTTGGTCATCTTCAACAGGAGGTTTTACCGTGTGTATCATAATATGCATGTAGAGATAAAACCCAGAGAGACTGTTTCCATGGTGTACTATGTCATGACTCAGCATTCAGAGCTTGTACTTCACCTGAGAGAAAGGAAATCAACATCTTTATCTTATTTATTCATGGATGTTGTATAAGTGGAGGAGAACCTCCTAGCTTGTGGGAGGATTCAAAGTCAGTATCATCTCAACTCTGAGCATAACATAGTTTTTTCTTGTTGTCCATATGAAGGAAAAGTTGTGGATGATTTTTTCTTCGAAGCATGTATCAAAGAACAACCCTGTATTGATAGAAATCATGTGTATGGACAGCTAGGAGTAGCAGTTACTACTGTTCTTGAAATTGATATTTTTAACAGTTATTTTCCTAATAAAATTATTGATTTAAAGGTTGATCATAGATATGAAAGACAACCCCTTTTTGATGAATATCCTATTGATGATGAGCAACAAGCTTATCTTGTATTTGATCACTATGAAGACAGTAAGGATGATGCATAGGTTGGACTTGTCACGAAAGACATAAAATTTGACCAGGAGCATCCCTTAGTTGAGGCACATGAAGAGGTCATTTATACACAGCCTGAAGTAAATCCACAGTCATCAGTGGATCAGCAGCCACCTACGTCCATCCTTCTTCCACTTGTACCTGTAGTTCACAGTAAGCATCTTTGGGACCCACAGATTCATGTGGTTGTCTTTCAATCAAGTGTGCATGTAGGGGACATCAAGCAAGTTGTCGGTAGCTTTAAAAAAGTGGAGGTAACCTTTCATAAGTTAACCATGTGTTGCCTTCAATTTCATGACCCTGTCGATGAGTACATAAAGTTACACTTTTCAAATTATTTGGAGCATGCAGGCTTGATATTTTTATTAGCATTTTAAGGTAATATGGGTGATCATAAGAATGAAATTAGTTGGATGTCACGATTTCCTTGTATTTTATGGATCATTTGCAGTGAAGTGAAGGATTCAGTTATCAAACAATTTGAATGGCTATGGTGGAAGTTTTATTTCACCTAGCATTTTGTAAAAGTCAGTTAACTAGGTTTTGTACATAAATAAGATCCCTTAGGAGCAGGTGTGTTTGATTTTATTTTTAGAATAGTGTACGTGTTGGCCTGTTTTCTTTAGTATGATGTTTTAGAGCACGACTCCATGGCCCAACAACTAAGGCACTGGAACTACTTGTTCTTGGTAGCTCATAGGGAGCATGCCATCCCATGTGGAGCCAAATGTTATCACATAAATTTGCCAAGGGCCGCAAGCCATAGCCATGAATACAAAGCATAACACTCAGAGCGACTCATTCCATGCCCAAAATCATTGGCTGAAGCGCGAAATAGATATGGACCGTTCAATTATCCAGAATGCCACACATCATTAGATCCTCAACTCTAGAGGTTTTTCTTAAAGGGAAATGTGATTTGAGAATTTAAATTCCCGAAGGCCGATTCATGAAGCAGATCTCATCCATTGATTTGAAGAGGGAAGATATGATCTGTCAATTTAAAGCACCAAAGTTGGGTCATTGATCAAGAAGCCTCATCTCAGATCACAAGATCAAGGTCACACTCCATTGCGAAGTCAAAAGGTGTGCATGTTTTAAAATTGTAAGGGCGGGCTACAATTGGAATCGTGGTTTTTGAAAATGGATGCGTGGTGGTTCATGGTGAATTGCAAGGACAAAAGCAGTTTTCTTTCAATCCAACCTTGGTAGCACCCGCAATCGCACAATTGCGTAGGGTCATGAACCTAGGTCACATTGAGGATGGACCGATGGAGAGGAGTTGCACCAAAGGCAGAAAGAACCTCGCTCCACATCACCCCTGTGCATATGCTATTAGCCTGCCACCTGCAAATATCGCATTGGTCACAGAAAAAGACCATTCATGGCCTTGAGGCATCAAGATGGACTCGCAAGAGACATTGACACCATCTAAGAATAGTTATGGGTGTCATTCCTAGTCCTAATCACATTAAAGATAGTTATTGAAGATTGTGGGCAGAAATTGAGACCTCGCCTCATCCCATAAATGGAAAAAATGTAGAGAGCAGTTGTAAAGGTAGACTGTCATTTTGAAGCTTCCTTATGGACAGGTTTTCCTGTAAAGCACATAACTGCACCTGGATTGCATCTGACATGAGGACGTTTTCACAATATGACAGATCAGGCACCAACTGAAAGTGTTAATGCAGTGGTTTGATCACACTCTTGTTGGTTGCAACATTTCTGAGTATATATAGGCAATTTTAGTATTTTGTTATGGTCGATGGTTAAGCTAGGCTCCCTTATTTTAATATTTTGATGAAGAACACTGGTTCTTTGGTTATGTATTTGTTTTTGAGACATATTGGTTAATCTAAGTCATCCTTATTTCTCCATCTTATTTGCCTCTGATACTAAGAGATTTCATGATTGAATGATTCACATGGATTGTTATGACTGTATTATGATACATGTTATATTATAGTGTTGTTATAATTTCTTTCATTTTATTTGAGATTTGAATTCAACAAGATATTCCATTTACGTTTTTCCTCCATAGGTCATTGGAAGACCTGATGTCCATAGCATAACTCTACACTTTCTCACCAAATTATTCCTCCCATTCACCTTTACCCCAACTTACTGACGAAAGTTGATACAAGACCTCAATTGCTTGTGCATGCTAGTCCAAATTTTTGAGTTAGAACGTTATTATCATTGAGTTTGTGCCCATTTGACCTCTTTAAAACCAACATATGACATATAAACTGATGGGTACTGGGATTATCCTCACTAAAATCTAAGGGTGATTCCTAGTGCTAACAGACCCCATATTTTTATGTTGGGTGAGCTCAATTTTCACTCAGATTCACCTAGATTGAACTCTGCCCTATTGTAATAGACCTAGGTAGTCATGGTGTTGCAACCAAATCTATCATACACTATGTAGTGTTCCCGCTACTAACTCATAAAAAAAATTCTTATACCATCTAAACTAAATGCATCAACATTTAACATGCAACTAACAACATTTTTAGAGCACTAATGTATCTCAATTAAGATTCACACAACAACATATATTTTATCAAACTCAAAGTATACATACAACAAATAAAAATATATAATTAAAAGAATGAAATATAGTTTAAAACGTATATTTTGTCAACAAATATGAAACTGAATACAGGGGATGGATGTTCCTCCCAACTGTATATTTTTTGCTCCAAATATCAGTAGAAAATCACCCCTGATCCAGAACTACGAATCCAAAATAAAGGGTTCCTCTCACAACCCAATAAAATCCCATGGAAATATGGTTTTCCTACAAATATCCAAATACACCAGCTTTCTTTGCCTCAACATACACAACCCAAGGAATTATATTCCTCTTCTCTATAGGCCCTCCTACTTGCCTCCAAGGGCCCAACATAGGTTTGATAGAAATCTCTCTTTTCAGGGACTACAAGGATGCGATATTCCATAGGAAAACTCATATAAAACAAGCTCACCACTCTAGGGAAATTTCTTATACATAAAAATCACTCTACATGCCTAACAACCTACTTCTTCATGCTATTACAGCTCCAATAATCTACCCTCAAACCCCACTATGGTTTCCTTCAATATCCAACACTCTCCACACTCTTATTTATCCCAAAACTGCATGTAAAAACTCTCTACAATACCAATTCGAATTTCCCTTTTACCCATGCATGTTGACTCTCACATTCCCCAAGGTTGATTCTTCATATCCACATGCTCTCATTAACTATGTGAGGTGACTTTTAATAACAAACCTCTTACATGTATTCAATTATTTGGGATTTTATACACTCAAAAGTGAATTAGAAGGTTCATCCAAAGTAATAATTTTAGAAAGTGGGTTGGGATTAATACCCATGAATAATTCCCCTTTGGACCCCTTGAACCCCCCTCTCTTTTGGAAACTTATCCCCCATTACTCCATCTATGTTTGTATTCAACCGATGTTACATTTTATTTTATTATTATGATATACAATGTTTACATCTTACATAGTCGGGCATGTGTCCATACATCATATTTACATTATACATCACTAAACTCAAGATTAAAATTGAGGATGTTACAAATAATATTACCTTTGTATTCCCTACTTCCCTTCCCTATGTCAAAACTTGGTGGGACACGTATTATGCACAACATATTGAATATGAATATGAATCATTTGGGACAAAACCCACTTTGATGGATTTTTTTCATGCCACTCAAGGAGGAATTCTAACTTTTTTGGAAACTATGATGACTAATACATGACATGGACAACCTTGTTTCATGAGAAAGAAAACGTGGCAATGGAGTACACCAATACATTTGATACCTTACATTCAAAACTAGCTATCAAGAACTCTAGGTGGCATTGGGCTTTAAAATATTGTAGTGACATACACAGGTACATTAAAAAAAATGTAGTTTTTGGACATATCTTCACTAGGAGTTACTTACCATTTTGTTTCAAGGTTGAAATTTTTTTATGGAAGAAGGGTAAGAGAGAGATTTTTGTTCTTAAAATCAACCCCAATAAATGAATGGTAAATAAATTCCTAACTGGCATAAAAATGGATAGAGAAAGGATAACAATCCTTAGGACAATTGGTCCAAACCAAATGGAAAGAAGAGTAATGGGGATTTGAAGGACATTGAAAATTGGTGTGAGATCCACAAAATCCCTTGCATGCAACACTAATGAGTGTCAATAAAAACAATCATTGTTTATCAAACTAAAATACTTAGAATTAAATTCTATCTTGGACTTTGATTTTGATTCAAAGAAAAACAAATCGTCACCATAGAACCTAGTGTTACAATCATTGTTGGAAATGTATAACTAGACGATCAAAAGGATCCTAAGGAAGGTGTGAACTTATTCCACTGATAGATGTAGGTGAAGTGGATTTCATGACATTTGATTTTTAACATAAATATCCATAAGAACTTCATCTTAGTAGACGTCACTAAGAAGTTGTAGCTATCAATGAAAATACACCCCTAACCATACACCATTAGTTATCTAAGAGAAGGATGAGACATCCATGACAGTCAACAATATCACCTACACTATGACATATATCCATTCAAAGATGAGGTACTGTGTGATGTTTCCCCACTTGAATTTTTTGATGTTCTTTTAGGACAATTAAATATATGTGGAAGTGTCATGTTGTTTAGTATAGGCCCATAATGTCATTTTTTCATTGGGAGGTTAGCTCTATATGATACAAGAGTTATCCCCAACTACCATAGTATCTCTCATCATAGCTAAGAAATGTAGGAAGTTTATCTATCACATTGGGAGATTTTTCCTCTCCATGGCTCTCTCAAAAGCCAAATTGAAGATCATGACCACCACCAAGGCCTCTACGTGGGATCTCTTTACATCACAAATGTAGATGGACCAAATGGTGGAAGAATGAAAATATTTCTTCACCTCATGTATAGGGGTATCATTTCACTATTAGGCCTGAATCATGCACTTTTTATTTATGTCAATTGCCCCTCTACCTAATGACCTAGTATACAAATTCTCTCTTTTAGAGAACAAGGAGATCAAATGCCAAATTCAAGAGATATTACAAAAGGGCCACATTCAATGAAGATCATCATCTTATGGGAGACCGATTGTGATATTTCATGACAAGGATGTGGCATGGTTTATTCATATTGATTACAAATCCCTAAACAAAATTGCATTTAAGAAATGTTATCCAATCCCCTAGATTTATAATATTCTCAATTAGCTCAGTGGAACTACATTTCTAGTAAGATTGATATGAACGTGTGTTATTACAAAGTGTCATTTCAAAAAATTATGTGTATAATACAACCATAAATTCTAAATAAGTCCTCTTAAATGGTTGGTCATGCCTTTCGTCTTGACTAATTCCCCAACAATTTTCATGAGGATAATGGAAAATACCTTGCAACCATTCACATATTCATTTGTGGCCATATATATATATATATATATATATATATATGGACGATATCCTCATCTTCAATAGAACCTAGGAGTGGAATATGTATCACATTTAGAAAGTCTTGAGAACCTTGCGACAACATAATTTCTATGTCAATATGGATAATTTCTCACTCAACATGCATAGAATTCAACATTTGAGATACACCATCGATGAGCATGATGTGCATGTGGATCTAGCCAAGATCGAAATAATCCACTATTGGCCTTCTCCAAAGACACTAACAAATGATTGTAGCCTCTTAGCACATGCCATATTATACCATAGGTTCATGTTGGGATTATGTAATATTGTTTATCCCTTAAGTTAAGTTACCAAGGGTGGGGCTAAATCCAAGTTTGTTTGGGCCAAGGAAATAGAAAGCATTCAAGGATATGAAATACCACCTTTGTGGGAATTATTCCTCACTCTTACAAATTGTAAAATCCATTCAAGACTGAGATACATGCTTTATATTATGTTGTTGGTACAATTATCACTCAACATGGACATCTAGTGTTCTAACATAATGAGACACTTTCTGATGTGATTCATAAGTACCCCACCTATGATGAGAATATGTAGTCCATTGTGTAGGAATGTTACCAGTGGAATAATTATAATTTGGGAAAGGAAATTATCATCCACATGTTGAGCTAGCAACAACCCCCAATAATATTTTTTTTAAACATTTGATGAAGTAAAAAATAGCTTGGAGTGCGTTGTGAAAAACAACAACCCCCATATTTTATTTTTGAATAATAGAAAATTAGGGGCCCTTTTTATTTTATTGAGTTTTCTCTTATCTTTGTTTAATTTCATTGTTTTTATTAGTTTAAATATAACCCTGTAAATATTTTGTCATTTGGGTGATTGGATTGGTTTCCACTGGACATTATCATACCACAAACAACTTGATTGATTATTGAAAGTAGTTTTAATATCAATTCCTCACAATCACTTGAATTCGAAACATGATTATGAGGAATATTTTTATATCATTCAATAATTAACATATGATTCTAAAATATGGTTTGGTGTTATATAAATATTTGCATCATGCTAAGAAAATTTGCTTAGAAGACCTTTTTCCATTTCCCTATGTAGACTTGAATTCCCTTTTTGCAAATCCCAGAGCTAAAAAATTATTTTTCCACACATACGCACCATAAATATTATACAACATGCATATACACAGGTTGCACCATTACAACCTGCGTACATCAGGTTTTGTGCGCAAAATTAAAAAATAGTGTCAGGTTTCCATGTCACGTCACAAGATCCATGATCCTTGACCTTCCATATACTATAAACATTCTGACTTGACCCTTCAGTTCCATTTGAAGGCTATGAATGGGCCAAATACAAGCTGTGGAAAAGAGGAGAAGAATTCAACTTTGAGAGAAAAGTTACTCTGGAGAATTATTCACTTGATATTGAGTCTGCATTTCTTTGTCCTTTTAAGTATGAACACATTGTTTAGCCTGCAAGCTCTGCCCTACTTGATTGAGAACCTCATTGTCTCTCTTCTATGAGCTTGCCTTTTGTTGGAAGGGACTTAGTTTCTCGGTTCCGAACCGTGACGACATGGAAGTTTGTAATTCATTCACTTCTATTGATTAGATTTTAATAGAAATACTATTTTCTTGTCCAATTAATATCTTACAAATATTTGAATTGTTATTTCATGGGCATATTTTTTATGAATGTTGATGGATTATACTGTTGAATGTGCTAACTTTACATATTATTACCATATGCTTGTGTTTCTTAGTTTTTGAGTACATGTTGCAAGTGTATTGGTTTGATTCAAGTGCTCAACGATGGACTTCATCGAACATCTCGACGAGGTAGGCTCTTTATCTTGTCTTGGTAGCATATTTTCTTATGTAGCATACTTGAGATTAAGGTTAATTTATGCAGTCATTTCCATCTATTGTGCTTTACCCCTTTCCATAGAGAGATTTTCCTCATAACAGAATTGGTGACCATACTGGGGATAAAATCTTCTTTTCTGGGTTTTGAGTGTTTTTCTCCTCTGATTGCTCTCATTTATATTGACTTTCTTGTCGGCTGATTGTTTGAAAATATCTGTTCATTTTGAGTCTGAGTTTCTTATCCTTATCCTTAACCTGGCAGTGTTTTAACACATATACGTGGGTTTTTACCTGACAGTCACATACATCCATGTGGTGTCCTTCTGTAAGAGGCGTATATACATGGTTTCCTCTTGAATAGTTGTGTACATCATCCTTTTTTGCTTGGTTGTTGAGTTTGATGTTTGTTGGGTAAGTTTTGATGGTTGTTGAGTCTTCTTGGGTCTCTTTTATGACTGTTAAGTTCCTGTAGAATGATAAGAAACCTTTCTTTTGTTGAATTTTCGGTGGTGTCTTTCTCATCATCATTTTCATTGATTGTCCTTGCATCTTGGCTTGGGTGTTTTCCTCCTGATATCCTACTTGGTTTATCTTTATTTACATACAATGGAATATTTATATCAATTTGTTGTTCATTCCTTGCATTTTCATTTTTTATATTGAAAATACAAAAATATTAAGCATTTTGCATTGTTGGCATTTGATATTTTGGTTCCTTATCATTGATATTAGTACATGTATAGAAGGATTGAATCTTATTTGGAATTGCAAAATTAAATTGAAAATTGCATTTTTAAAAGTTTATCATTTATTGGGAATTGAAGTTAGGACTTTTCATTTTATTCATATTCATTTATTTTACTTATTGAGTCATAACATCATTAGTTTCATGACCGCACATTTTTTAGTACTGAAGGCCACTAAAAGCAATGTTGATAAATTAAGATTGATTAGAAATGATTTTATTTTCTAGGGTGCACAAAATAACTTAGGATTTAGAGCCTTGGAACAGGATTTTGTGAGTAAAATTTTCCAAGGCTATTAAATCAACATATGTGTCTGACTAAGGGAGTGGTGAAATTCATTGTATAATTAGTGACGTCGGGAGGCTCCACTTACACCAGAGTTAAGAACGAGGTCGTGTGAGCTTGGTTGAGGGGATATCCCCCAATACCTTTTTAGTGTCAGATATATTTTCGGGGATATATTCGTATATGGGTATATTGTTAGTACCTTTAACTCTGTGAGAGGAGGTGCTTTAGAGGTTTTTGTCTTTGTTACCCTTCCCATACGGTAGACCTGAATTAAAATTGTTCACTTGTGCATCAGTTATATTATGGTTTCTTAGTTTCTTGACATAAGTACCACATAGGTTACTTCTAGGGGTTATTCTTCAAGTACCTTGGGTGAGATAAGGGTTGGAAAAAACACAACCTTTATGGAGGATTACCTCTATGGGGGGGTCTAACTAACTGGTTGTTAAGCCCACAAGGGCCCTTATAACTGATTTTGATACCTCCAATATTTTGTAGAGAGTCTCAAGCCCCTCTCGGGCGAGAAATACCTACTTTAGGAAGGGAGTCCCCTTTCAACCACTTTATCCTGCTTGTGTGCATATTGGCCTTTTGTTTATTTTATTTTGGTGTGCTCTGTGATTTTTAGTTGGCCTTAATATTTTGTATTGCACCGTGATTTTTCATCATCATGGATAGCAGAGCCCCTTTGACTCCCTCATTTAGCGCTACCTCCCCCAGGACATTTGCTCATTTCATGGGGATGAATCCATCTGTGTTTCGTAATGGTATGAAGAATCATGATACTCAGTCAATAGCTTGGGTATCTAATCATTTTCCTCTTGATATGAAAAATATGCTTTCACCCTTTCCATCCTCCCCCCCACCTGCTAATATGAATCCTAGTTTTAGATTTGTGGGCATGATGACTCCCTTTTAACATATATGTTTGATGGGAGTCATATCCCTCAACCGACTCTCATAGTGGGAAATTGGAATCTCCCTTCTTATAGATCCAATCCTAGATAAAATGATCAAATGGGTGGTTATTCTGCTTATTACACCCCATCCACATATCCTTCGTCAGCTATGTCAATTCCTACAAACACGTTTCCCATGACATACCTCCATCTATCCTCTGGTATTTCATATGGAGGGAATCAATTTTATAGCACAAGCTACCCACTTTATGGAATCCCTTCGTCTGGTGGAAATATATATCCTCACCTAAATAACCCATGTCATGCCTTTTTCTCTTCACATACATCTACTTCGGTGATGATTTCTTTACAAACCTCTATGGTTTAATTGGGAGGAGGATATTGCCCTGCCAAGTAGGAACAAGGTGTAGACCAAAATCCTTCCTGGCCTGCAATTTATCCAAAACTGGTCTTTTCCAAGACCTTTGTATCAATTGCCACGACTAACCATCGTCAGCAATCTAGTAACCATGCGTCATGCTGGAATTATATCACCAACCTCTCCTAGTCATGTTGGAGATTGGTCGACGACCTCTATAATCCATGTTGAAGACCAACAACCAGCCACTTCAAGTCATGCTGGGGGAACAACTCTAGTCGCCATGAGTCAAATTGAAATCAAATATCCAACCATGGTCATCCATGCTGGAGAATCATCACCAACCTCTGTACATCATGTTGGAGATGAACCACTAGCCTCTGATAGTCATGCTGAGATCATGCCACAAGCCATTGTGGGTGATGTTGGGGGAATTCATACGATTGAAAAACCTCAACTTATAGGACGTAATCCCAAGTTCCTTTGTAGGCTTTGCAAAGGTGGTCATTTAACTCGCTTGTGTCCTACTATTGTTGTAGTAGAAGAAGTGTAGTCCTTGTCTGATAACCCTTCAGGTTCAGAGTCATATTTGGTTTCTCAACATTATATTTCTCCTTTTATTGACACAGAAATCATGTCGATGCAATCATCACCTGACACCACTACTTTTTTTAGGAGTGGAACATCTTTAGACCATGTCATTAACATTTCTATTCATGTACCTTCTAAACAAGAGATAGTTTTACTATCCCCGAGTACTCTCCCTCCAAGTATTAGGGAGGTTCCCTTTGACTGGGATGGTCTTGTGGGGTATCAAATTCCTTCTTCTATTCCCTTTCAGATAAGAGGCATTCTTTGATATATCATTGAGAAGGTAACCTACGTGAGTATTTTATCCCACTCTACTTGGAAAGATCTAGGTTCTCCCAAGATTCAATTAGTCGTTAGTAAGATGTTGACCTTTCACAGAAGTCCTACATAGGATCCCTAGCCTCCCCCATGATATGTCGATTAGAGGAATCCCAACGAGTCTATTTTAAGCTCTTTTCTGACTCTCTCAAAAAGATAAAATATTTATGAGTGAACTTGTCTCTTTCACACTCGTAAATTGGATTTAAAAGGACGTCTATTTGGTGTAAGTTTACCCCTTTTTCAAACCAAGCAGATTAAGATTACGAAAAAATGACATTTTTTGGAGTTAAGTTGTAATTGCATCTCATTCTCTTGCTTTGAGTACTAAGCCTATTTCCAGTTCTCGCTTTCGCATTATAATCCTATCACCTCAACAGTTTGCATCATCAACCAAGAAGAGCCTTGTTTATATCCTTTGCAGCTTGACACCTTATACCCAAGACAAAACATTCCCCCAAGTGTCCATATCCTACATGAACCTCCTTGCATTGAGCATAGGTATGTTCCACCTCTGGAGCTAGCTGCTTACTTGCAACACTCATTCCCTCCTCTGTATCATATAATTCATTTGACTATGAAAAAACAAAAAAAGGTAGATGGGGAAGGAATATTATCTTATATTGGTAGCAGTCATGTCGCCTTTGATTAGAGAAAAAAATTGTTGAGTCCACTTTTCATCAAAGTTTTGGGCTTAGCATAACCTTAGGAATTTGAGCTCGTTACTTAGAGTTTACTCCTTCGACTAGTCACTCTTCCAGTCCCTATGGAGAGTTTGATTGATTCCTCCTACATACAAAGTTTCATCATTGAGTCTATGCTGCCAGAGTCTTCCATATGTCTCATGATCGTGTTCAAAGGATGTCTATCAACCTGTTTCGGCCATTCCTCAGAAATATTGACTTTACATGTCGGCCATACCCTCAGTATGTCTCAGAATTACATGAAATTGTAATCCTATCATGCACCCTAGTCCTACTTTCATCATTGGTAGGTAACCTTGAACCCAACAGTCGACATTTCATCATTGTCCCTGACTAGGGGGTTTCCCTTGTGTTCAATAGAAAGAAATATATTCACACATTGGGATTTGTGCAATGTCTTGGATTCCATTAGCCTTATTGGTGGTTTCATCGCCTTTGTCAACAATTTTCCTTATTGGTTGCTATTCATAGGATCTTTTTTGTGTCCTGCTTGCATCAAGAATACGTGAAAGACACACAAGGTCATTGGTTCATGAACATTTTCTTCGTCTGATTTCCTCCAAATCATCAAGTTCCTGCTTTGTACTTTGTGTTGAATGATAAGAGATGCCTCAATGTTATCCTTTTAGCGGGTCTCCTTCCATCGATTTCAACCCATCTATTCTGGAAATGAGACCTAGAGTCCTATGAGTACCTAGAGGCTTGCATCCATTAGTGGTAGGTTCTCTTGCCATCGATAGTTGGGAATACATCAATGTCCCCTGATCGATGGATTCTTTAAGTGTTCGACCTCGACACCTTTATTCACACTTGTAAGAATTTACTCAGTGCCTTGATACCTACTTTAATTATCGGTAGGTTTTCCTGCATTTGTTAATGGTATACCTTAATGATCGGTAATCAAACAAAGTCTAATTGTGTTCAGCCTCAATTCCTTTATTCACACAATGTAGACTTGCACCTTTGGTGGATCATGTAGAATACTTGAAGACTGATAGTCACAACTTTTGTTAAGAACCAAATATCAATATAGCATAGAAAAACCTCAAAATAAGTACTCAACACCTTGAAAAAGAGAGAAATTCAGATAATAAGCCTCTTCGAGGGGGAAACCTCCTTATACACCACATAAATTTCCAAATACAAGATGATTCCAAATGAAAATGTCTCCTTCGTATATATAGGAGACTAGGAGGTACAATTTCAACTAATGGAACCAAGCCGATATATATAAAGTAACATTACTAATGTAATATGCCCTAGTTAAGGGGTAATGTGCCACTATTTAGGGCTTAACATGCCCCTCCCCTTGAGACAAGTGTTCTCCACAATGCTTGAGTAACTCTAGATGCTTTTGTATAAAAGACTCATCTTCCCAAGTGGAATCTTCAGCCAATAGCTTCCTCCATTTAATGAGATACTCTGAAATGGATCTATTCCTCAGTTGGTGAATTATTGTGTCAATGATGGCTTCAGGCTCCAATATGATTTTTCCTTCCTCATCAAGTTTTTTCAATACAGTTTGAACTGGGATCTTGTTACCTATAACCTTCTTTAAGAATGAAACATGGAAAACTGGTTGTACTTGTGAAGATGCAGGCAACTCAAATTTTTATGTCATAGTACCAATATTTTGCAACACCTTATAAGGGCCATAGTACTTTGGTGATAATTGATTATCCTTCTTGGATTTCTTGAGGGACATTTGTGTGTATGATTGTAGTCTTAAAATCACCCAATACCCTACTTCAAAACTTCTTTCACTACGATGTTGATCTACTTGTTGTTTCATGTGATTTTGTTCCATGGTTAGGTTGTCCTTTAATATTTGGAGAACTTGTTGTTGATGCTCGATGTGATATTCCACTACTTGAACCTTATATTTTTATTTTAGATAAGAAGTGATGGAAGGAGGGTGGTATCCATAGAGTGCCATAAATGGTGTCATTTTTGTTGTAGTATGAAAGGAAGTGTTATACCACCATTCTTCCAAGGGTAACAATTTGAACCATTGTGTTTGTTTATCAGAGACAAAGCAACGAAGGTAGCCTTCCAGAAAGTTTTTCACTATCTTGGTTTGTCCATCAGATTGAGGATGATAGGATGAGCTATGAGAAAATTGAGTACCCAAACAAGAAAATAATTATGTCCAAAAATGTCTAGTGACAATGGGATCTCTATCACTTACAATAAAATTTGGGCTTCCATGTATCTTTTGAACTATATCCATGAATGGGGTGGCAACGTTACTGGCCTTGAAAAGATGAGAGAGTGCACAAAAGTGTACGTACTTGGTCAATCTATCAACAATCACCATGATGTCACTCTTTCCTTCAGACTTCGGTAATCCTATGATGAAATCCATGGAAACCTCCTCCCAACGCTGACTTGGGATGGCTAGTGGTTGTAAAATACCTGGAGTCTTAATTGTTTCCACCTTATTTTGTTGGAAAACCAAAAATTTTGCAACAAACCTTTGAAAATCAGTTTTAAGGCCATCCCAAAAAAATTCCTTCTTAACCCTATGGTAGGTTTTCAAAAATCCTAAGTGCCCTCCTACCAGAGAGGTGTGCAATTCCAATAGTACCTTTTGTTTGGGTTGGTAGTTCTTACATAAATATAAGTGATCTTTGTACCATAGTGAATAATGTTTCCATGTCAATGTATCTGATGCACTAGAATCCTACTGCAACCTTTGAATGAGACTCCACACGTATTTGTCATTCTTCCATTCATCCCTTGCTTCTATTATCCAATTGGGTTGGATGATCGAGATAGCACAAATAAAGACCTCAACATATTGATCCTTTCTTGAGAGTGCATTTACCACAACATTTTGCTTCCCTTTTTTATAGAAGATTTCAAAATCATAACCCAATATCTTGGTCACCCATTTTTGTTGTTCTTATGAAGATAGTCTTTGTTCCAAGAAGTGTTTAAGACTATTATGATCTATTTTGACCTTGAAGTGCCTACCTATTAGGTCAGGGTTCCATTTCTTCAATGCATGTAGTATTGCCATGATTTCCTTATCATATATGGGTTTGTGTAAGTCCTTTCCCTTGTGTGTCCGACTTTCAAAATCCAGGGACCTTCCTTCTTGCATTAGGTCAACACCAATTCCATTTCCCAAGGCATCACATTCCACAATAAAGGTTTTTGTGAAGTCTGGAGTGGTCAAGAAAAGATCTTTGCACATCACCTCTTTAAGTTGTTCAAAATATTTAGTTGCCTCTGGATTCCATGAAAATGCATCCTTCTTAGTTAGTGTCATTAAAGGTGAAGCTATTCTTCCATAGTGCCGAACAAACTTGTGGTAGTAACCTGTCAAACCCAAAAATCATCTAAGATTCTTCAATGTTTTGGGAATCGGCCAATACATCATGGAATTAATCTTGTTAGGGTCTACCTTGACACCTTCATGAGATACAGTATGACCCAAATACTCTACCTCCTTCACCCCAAACAAAAATTTGGATGGTTTGGCATATAGGTGTTTCTCCTTTAGTAGTGGCAGCGCCTTGTCAACATGTCACACATGATCCTCCCAAGACTTTCTATAGATTAGTATATCATCAAAAAATAATAACACAAATTTTCGAAGGAAGGGATTGAAAATGGAATTCATCAACCCTTGGAATGTGGAAGGTGCATTTGTAAGGCCAAAAGGCATGACCAAAAATTCATAATGGCCTTCATGAGTTCGAAGTGTTGTTTTTGGGATATCTTCTTCCTTCATTCTTAT
This sequence comes from Picea engelmannii, assembly GCA_009831015.1. Classification (NCBI taxonomy): domain Eukaryota; kingdom Viridiplantae; phylum Streptophyta; class Pinopsida; order Pinales; family Pinaceae; genus Picea; species Picea engelmannii. The sequence continues at coordinate 91,687 of ML798159.1, forward strand.
CTGATGATACCCTGAATGAAGATCCAACTTTGTGAAATAGATTTCTCCATGTAGTTCATCTAACAATTCATCAATGATAGGAATGGGAAACTTATCTTTAATAGTGATCTTGTTGAGCTCTCTATAATCTAGACACATACACCAGGAGCCATCTTTCTTGAGTACCATTACCACTAGTGCAGATTTAAGAACTTTGGATAGGTATAAGAATGACAGCCTCTAAAATTTCATCAACCATATGCTCAATTTCACTCCTATGGGCATAAGGGTATTTGTACAGCTGGATGTTAGGAGGAAAAATCCCAGGAATTAGGTGAATAGAATGATCATGACTTTGAGTGGGTGGAAGACCTTTGGGAATATATTCAAATACTTTGGAATGCTTATCAATGATCCCTTGGATATCTAAGGGAATATATGGCTTAGATTTTTGAACATCTAGTGAGCATAGTCGTGCAATTACACCTTTATTCCCCTTTTTCAATAATTTTGTCATGCCATTAGAGCTTATCACCTTACTGGGTTTCCTTGTGATACCTCATAACTCAATTTATTTCCCTTCCAATGAAAATTTCATGAAAAGTTCTTGAAAATTTAAAGCCATTGTTCCTAGTGATTGTAACCATTGGATTCCTAGTAGGACATTAGCACCACCCATGGGTATAGAAATCATTGGAATATTCATTACATATCCCCCCATAGTAAGATTGATCTTATTGCATTTTCCTGAGCAAACGATAGTTCCTCCTTCTGCAATCATTACTTGAAACTCTGGGGCTAGATATACAAAGAAATTGAGATCTTTGGATAATTTATAGTGAATGAAATTATGAGTACTACCAGAATCAATTAGGACTATTACCTTTTTATTTTTGATATATCCTTCGATCTTGAGGGTTTGAGGAGTGCTAATTCCAGCCAATGCATTACATGATATCGTGGGAGTCAACTCTTTAGAAGAAATCACTTCTACTTTTTCATCTTGAGATGGTTCTTGTTCTTGTTCGTGTTCCTCTTCCTCTTCGCAATCTATGTAGAATAATTTATTCTCACCACACTTATGTCCCTTATTGTACTTGTTGTCACAATTAAATCATAAACCTTTTTCTTTTCTTTCCTCCAATTGTTGAGGTTTCAACCTTGTAGGTTGAGGTGTTTTAGAAGAAGGAGAATTATTCTCTCGATAGATGTTAGGAGTGGTCCTTCTAGTATCCATAGCCATATTTTTACTTTCAACATTTCTTGCCACCCTAAATGCATTCTCCAATGATTTTGGTTCCCAAAGGTGAACCTCATGTTGAATGTTATCCCTTAAAATTCCTATGAATACATCAATCAAGTGATCATATGGAATATTTGTTACCTTTATATTCAGTCTTTGGAAGTTCTCAATGTGCTTTGTAACTGAACCCTTTTGCTTGATATTTATCAATTGGATAAAGAAGGTATTTCTCCTTGTATCCTCATAGTGTGCTATCATTTATTCCGTGAAAATTGTCCAAGTGACGATTGATTTGCGAGAACAAAGCCACCGATACCACACAAATTGATTGGGTTCTAAATATAAAGAAGAAATTTGTACCTTTTGTGTATGTGGCACATCATGTAGATCAAATAATTGTTCCATGTGATTGGTTCCTTTCCATCAAACATCCTCATATCGATCTTAGGAATGTGGTTGGTCTTCAACCCAAAGTTGAAGCTTCTCCATTCTTGAGTCATCTTCCTTGTGTCCTCGTAATTAATTTAATGGGATACATTTTCACTTTCAAGGGTCCTCTCTATTAGGAAATTTTGCAATCCTTCCATGATCCCCCTTTTTAAACCATCTGTCATCCCTTGTAGTTCATCTTTTGTCATTGTCTTCTTTTGTAAATGATTTATGTCCCTACACATTTCTTCACCTTCATCAAGATTCCAAGTAGGACTATCTAGAGGTTTATTTGTTGTACAAGTTCCCTTTTTTGGTGGCATGTTGGCCAAGTATCACTTTTAAACCTTGATTTTGAGGTGGTCTAGACAATCTTTCTTCTGTTGTATCTCCAAAATTTCGACCCTTCTCTGTATGAAAATTTATTTTTTGTAGCTCTCTGATATTTCTTCTCTATAATTCCACAGTTCTGATCAAAATTGGATGTGACAAGTGGAATTTATGGTAACTTTCCCACATCTTGATTATTTTTGGCCTTTCCAAGAGATCTCACTTCTATATCATTCCCTTCACAAAATAATCGATATACAATTATGAAAATTGTACTAGAAATACTAAAGACTATCCACTATCCAATTAAACTGGTCTCACTCAATTTGGATACTCTAGGAATAATTTAGGATTGTTTTACCTGGAACACCTTCTTGAGACTAGTCATTAGGACTAGTCATATACCCTATGTTCCACAGGGTGTATCTACAAATGTACGATGACCCAGAAGATGAATTTTTTATCATATATACTTTAATAATTTATTTGAATATCCTATGTATTTCAGATTCTGAAACATTAGAGAAAAAAAATTATAGCGACAATTCCACGATGGTTCAATTCAGGATGATTCTAGAACCCTATCTTACATAGGCTCTATCTCCAAAAGTATAAGGCCTCTCGAGCTGCAATTTGAACCCAACATACCTTTATCCATATAATAAATATCCTCCAAAGGTTTCCTTCTGAAACATCATAGAAAAAAAATTATAGCGAAAATTCCAAGGTGTCTCATATGTAGCAGCGAAACCCCAAGACCTTGAGTTCTTATACCATATGTTAAGAAACAAATATCAATATAGCATAGAAAAACCTCAGAATAAGTAATCAACGCCTTGAAAAGAGATAAATTCAGATAATAAGCCTCTTCGAGGGAGAAACCTCCTTATACACCACATAAATGTCCAAATACAAGATGATTCCAAATGAAAAGGTCTCCTTAGTATATATAGGAGACTAGGAGGTACAATTACAACTAATGGACCCAAGCCGACATAAATAAAATAACATTACTAATGTAATATGCCCCAATTAAGGGGTAATGTGCCACTATTTAGGTCTTAACAAAGATATTCAAATTATGAGAATAATTAGATTTCCTTAGTGGGATATTTGTTACAAGTCAAATGATGTTCATGACTCTCTTGATATTCAAGATGAACAATTGATGCAAATATTAAAGGAATGTCATTGGGTTGTTCCCACTCTATGTCTAAGGAATTTAGAGGTTCTGATAGGAATTCCCTTCTTGATGTGACAAACTATTGATTACAAATTGTGTATCCTCCATCCTCCATTACTGTTCATTCCAGTGCTAAACTGTCATTCAACAATACAATAGTTTCACAAATTTATTCTTCATTCCATATAGATTTTGAATCGTCTTTTGAAACATTTCCTCAGATTTTCTTCAAAATCATATTGCAAAGTATGAGATGTATAAGGGTAATCTAGCATGGCATGTATGTTTGAAAATATTTCTCTAAGATGGGAGGTGACCAAATATTCTATGGATCAAAAGCCTTTTCATTTTCCAAATTGTCCCCTTTAGGAATAGAGACAAGATATGAGAACCAATCAAAGATTTCTTGGTCTGAGGTTTTGTCACTTTCAAGAAATATACAATAAATTTGCATGAAACGTTGAAAGAATCATCCACATGTTTGTTTCTGAGCATATGGATTACTACAAGTTTATCAAAGAGTTCACCATAATCGTAGTCTATGTGAGTGGTGATAAATATTTCCATTAATTGTCTTCAACTATGTATGGATTTCACTGGTAATGTCCTAAACTAGGATTTAATATGTCCTTATATTGTGAGTATAATAATCGACATATTTTATTATCCTGAACAATTTTAAGATTTTGTCAAGTAATGTTAAACTGATTGAGATGTGTGAATGTAGATGCATTCCCTTCACCATCAAACTTTAAGTTTGACAAGAGATCTACTATATTGAATGATATTCCCTCTAAGGATCTCAAAATATTCAAAGGGTTATCCCATATAGAGATATGGAGAGGACCCATGGGCTGGTTAAAACAATTTAATGAAATGACTTCACATGGTTAGACTTGTCGTCTGACCCTCCTTGTAGTTTCAATTACATTGATTCGGACAGAATTAACTTTATAAACAATAGGGATTACACCTGATAAGAATTCTCAGTTATCCCTCTCACCATTTTGAATAGGGAACCCATCTATATTATGTCCCCACAACCATTTCTAGTATGGGTTTTACTAGTTCCAACTTGGTCCTCCGATGAAGGTTTCTAGTTTAAAGAATGAGATGAAACTAATATAATATGTGTTTTTATAGATGAAACTAAGGTAACCAGAAAGAAAACATAGAAAAATCCATACTCATGTCAATGAACTAGGAAATATTTCACAAAAATAAGAAACAAGAATACGACTAAACAACTCCAAACCTGAAAATGTCTAGCATTTACACAATCATTTATAGTTCTATGTCCACAAATTCAGAAAAATATTCCCTGAAGAATAGAAAAAATAATGAAAAAAATCATACATAAGAATACTATATAATATGAAGTACATCCTTACAGAACCCAAGTATTCAGAAAAATGCAGTAGAGTAGTCCAAAAATGCAACAAAAGGATCAAAGTTATCCATAAAATAGCTTGGTCAAAAAGGCTTCTCCTCATTATCAGTTTCATCAATAGTACATGAAAGCTTAGAGAGCCAAAATCCCAAACTTATGATGCAATCCCATTATTTATTGAGATTCACCTTAACACTTGGCCTTTCTCCTTATTGACTCTTGACCTTTCACCTTCCCAACTCTTGACCTTCCCTTTTCAAACTTTTGTCCTTATCCTATAAAGCATGAGGAAATAATGATAGTAGAAATTTTCAATATTTATTATATCATACATTATATGGATTTACATTTTGAATTTTCCTTTAGTGTTGGTGGGCCATCATGGATTTTGTCCCTAGTTCACCTAATACAATGTGATGACTAATCTGAATATTAGGGGTTTCTCCTTCCTATATTCTCATTGTCTTGCATACCATTAGGATTTTACTTCTTCTTTTTTCATTTGGGTTTGATAATATTTTGTTGATGGATGATGATATGCTGGTGTATCATCCTTTGTTGTAGATAGAATTTTCCAAAGATGTTGTGTACTAGTGAATTCTCTTTGTCTTCATGTATATAAGTAGTGTATATGTAGTCTACTACTTTGCACATAGTGTATTCATATTTCTAAGTGTGATATTTTACCAGTAGGTATCTAGGTGTCATTCCACACAAAATACATGAGTTGATCATACATAACATTTCAAAATATATATTAAATAATATTTAACCATGGATAAATTAATCGAAAATTGAGTGAAAAGTTTTGATCTACTTCCCTAAATTTCATACCCAATCCCTTTGATGGTTTTTCATCAACATGACCCATTGGAATGTTGTGTTATTGAATTTTTGGTTGATGACAACATGTTCACATAAAAAGTCAAATCTATATTATGAACAATGGGAAATCACCTAAACATTATAACTAGGAAGTTGTATAGATTGATGATTCCTTTCCAATGGTATAAGGAGTGTGCAAAATAGAGCTCTGAGTCAAATATTATGGCCAAACTGTGAAATGAAATTTTACGATACTCGTCACTATATTAGTGAGAGAAAGTTATATTTCCGTCGTTGTTGTTGTAACCTAGGTCTACATACCTACCCTTTCCCTCCTCTACCTTATACATCCATAAAGTATGATTTTTGTTTTGTGTTTTCTAAGATTATTCACCATGATTTAATCACTCAGATTCAATGGCCCTTACCCATTTTATTTACTTATTTTACACAATCTTTTGCTTACTTGAAGGGTGATTCCATGTTCTAGTTTGAGTTTGAAAATACTTTTCATCATGTTTATCACTAATTGAGAATGCAACAGGTCGACCAAGTCTTTTGTATGCACAGGGAACACCCATGGACAAAACCCAACAATACGGAGCAGTCAATTTCGGGCTCAGATTGTGAGAATAGACAGGTTAAATTTGCAATGGTGGAGATCCAATAGGCCACTCAGATCAACGAATCTCGTACATTCAAATTTCCTGAAAGGCGCAAGGTTTAATTGCAAAGTTACGCAAACTACACTCCGCGACTTCGACGATTGGGCGTTCGAGCTCATATTTTTCCAAAACTCTTGAATGCCCAAATGTCGTAGCCAATTAGCATTCATCCATGGTGACACATGGAATCCATCAGTTGTCAACATGTGGCACTCATTTTAGGCCATTTGGGTTACAACATTCGCTCATTTTTGGGTGATACATGTCAGCGATAGTGACATCATGTAGACACATCATATCTAGGAGATCAGTAATTCAACAGGCCACTCAAATGAAAAACTCTCGTACATTCAGAGTTCCAAAAAGGCACGAGGTTTAATCACAGAGTTACACAAAATTCACTCTGTGAATTTAGCGTTCGGGTGTCCAGGCTCATATTATCCACACTTAGCACTCAAAAAATCCCAAATGCCAAAATGACGAAGCCCGGAACCGCCACATCACTTCGCAATATTGAATATCTGGGAGGTATCCACACTTAGAACTCAAAAACTCATGAATGTTGAAACATCGGAGCCATGTAACATTTATATGTGGTGACACATGGCATCCATCAATCGTCGACATGTGGCACTCATTCCAGGCCATTTGGGTTACGTCATTCGCTCATTTTCGGGTGAGATGTGTCACACTCTTCATGTGAACACGTCAGCTATAGTGATGTCATGTGGACACGTCATACCCAGGAGATCATCCATCCATGAGGTATCCAAAATTTTCATTCAAAAACTCTCGAACCCTAAAGAGCCGTAGTACAAAACTCCCAAAACACTAAATGATTAAAGTATTAATCTCAGGATAATTAAGATAAACATGTTTAATGACTCTAGGAGTTTATCACTTCAGGGGATTTCAACTCAAATAGAGAACAATTCTTCGAACCTCTGACGTGTCGGAGCCCCCAACAATCGAAGTGGGTCCTCACTGTCATGTCACCTCATAACATTGTCACTCCGGGAGATTCTCAAACTCAACATTCAGAAGCTCCCGAACCCCTGAATTCCCAAAGTGTCGAAACACAAAATGATTAAAGTCTAAATCCTAGGTTAATTAGAGAAAGTGTCGGTTAATGACTCTCGGAGTCCGGGCCTCTGGGAGATATGAATATTTTTCACTCCAAAACTCATGAACGTTGAATCCCTGAAGTGGCTTATCTTCGTTAATGGCATATTTTGAAGTTTGAAAAGGGTGCCGAACCAGGGAACATCGAGCCAGTCCATGTCATTAGATTTATCATATGGAAATAGTTCGACGATAGTCAACAATACAAAAAAAAAGTTTCGGAATATGGACCCTGCAAATCTATAACCAGGAACTTGAGAAGCTATAATCCAGACTGCAGAAAGAATATCAGAGACTCTGGGAAAACACCAGATGACTTGCTTCTTTCCTCCAAGAGATAAGTTGGGGAAAAACATTATTAACACATTTAGTTTTCTCTAGTGGCCTCAAAAATTGTGCATGCATTCTAGTGCTCAATACATAACTCATTTATGTCACTCCTACTCATTTTCTGTCAAATCTTGGTTCACTCCAACATACACATCAATCCAGTTTCATTGCTAAGTCGCAGTTTTTAGTTGTTTAATTGCAAGACTCTGTTAGATTAAATCATAATGAGTGGTATTTTATGTGTGATAAGAACCACTCTATTTTTATTAAGTCAATATCATAGTATTCCTTAATATACTCCAGTGGTGTGTTTAGTTAAGTTGATTAGTTATGTTACAACTAGTAGTATAGAGTTAAGCCTCGATCCTAGATGGATGAGAGCTTTTGCAACTCTGATAAATATGTAGTTTTTGTATGTGAGAGGGGTTCAATTTTTAGTGAGAAGATTCAAGCATTGAAATTGATTGGAATTGCTCATATTATTGTAAATCTCTCTACCTGGTGAATATATATTGATGACAATTGTGTTTTCTTGCTCAAGTCTTCATGTGTTTTAATTTCATCTTGGATGAAAATTGTGAGGTGTGCAATGTAAATTTCCTTCTTCTTTCAACTAATGTTCTAATTCATCTTTTTTTTATTATGAATCATGTTAAACAGTTATTGTTTTATTAAAAATATCATTTATTTTACAACCTATTGGATGATTTGTATCTGGATATCTTTCTAGGCCTTAAAATATCGTTTTAAGTCTTAATTCTCACACAACAGGTAATTCATTGCATTTCTTGTTGTTGTTTCCTCTGTTTATCTTTCCATATCCCTGATTGTTCATAAAAGTTCATACCAATAGCTAAGGAGAACCTACATTCATATCGTTTGGCTAGTCCAGCCAGATTTTCATCTTTGAAAAACCTATCATTTAGCTGACCCACCAACTTAATTAATCAAAAAACAAACCATTCACAACCTGAGGTGGCCTAGATCTCCCATTTAGTTGTCAGGTGCATACTTTAGGAACAACATCTTATGGAACCACTACTGGGGAATGAAGTAAATAAATATCTTTCCCTAGGAGAACGAAAAATGATAGATCTGATCTTTGATGGTGAACAAAGACCAACCACATTCACACTACAGATCATTCACCTGGTGACTCCATGATTAAAGAACCCAGTTGTGACCCACAGTTTAAAGAAGTCATATTTTCAAATGGAAGTCATCTTGGCTAGGATGTCTTCTCCTCTTAATTTATCTATTGTTCCTGGTTTTCCAAATGGTGTTCCTATTATAGATGAGTGGGGTGAGTACTTGCCCAGATTTAGAAAAGATAAAGATGATAACTTTGCAGATCATTTTCTTGCATTCCATGAAGTCATGCATTAGTTGGGTATACGTCATGAGGATGTATTAATGAAGATGTTCATGTACTCATTAGAGGGAGATTCTCGTTAATGGTACCAATCCTTGCCACTTGCTAGCATATCTTCCTTGAAATAGTTCCATGCAACATTTAGTGATCATTGTAAAATGTTTTTTCAAGATGATTTGCTTTTTGAAAATCATTGTGAGGAGTTTGATTTGTATATGCATAATTTTATAGCCAGTTCCTCTAATAGTATGAATGAGAAGGGATTTAATGTTAAACAAGTGGAAGAAGATTCATCCCCTTTTGAAATCTTCTCTAGTTTTTCTGTTCAGGAGAAATTTTTTATTGATTGTTCTAATGACAAAAAAGATGATCAGAATTCTGTAGAAACATTTGGCATTATATCAAATATATTTAGCAATGTTTGTGATGATGATATTGTTGCTCCAAAAGTTGACATAGATCAAGCCACTATTATGCAGTCAATTTCCCAAGGATTTCATGAAATGGAGGATTTTGAAGTTCAGGTTTCAGTAATTTTTAAAGACCATCCCATCTATGATAAATATCTTGATGATGAGGAGAATATTTCTAAATTGATACAAATGGAACTCCTTAGTAGTAATCCAATCTATGAGAATTATGAAGCAGATTATTTAGAGAGTAGTGGAGGATATAATATTGAAATCACAAAGAAGCATCTAGGTTTCTGGTATGAACTGAACATGCATCATGATTTTCAAGATCTAGTGGCCACTTGCATGGAGTTAGTTTTTCTAGAGGTCTTAATTGTTACAACATTTTCCATGTAATCAAGTTGCAGTTGTAAGTATAAGCTTCCCATTCAATTTCTTCTAAAAAATATTTGTATTTGTATATTCTTTTCTTTAGTTGCAAAAAGCAAGGTTATGGTGTTAGACACCTACTTGCTTGGTTGTATGGGCAATTTCATGTTACGTGATCAACTTGACTTATGTTGGTTAGGAGTAGGAGAATAAGCTCATAGTTCGAGCATTTAATTTTCAGTTCACAAATTGTTTTTCAGTGTGTTTATTAGTTTGTTTGTGTGTGAATCATACTCCATAGCCCAACAAACGTACTAGGGTGTGTTAGTGTTTCTAGTTTGATCTTATTTTCAAAGATGGGAAAAATTGGTGCCATCTCTAAATATGGTCAGTAGAAGAAGATATACATGAAAGGAAGACATAGACTGAGGTAAGTTACAACAAGTGGAAGCGATTTTTTGAGAGGTAAGGCACCTGATCTACTGTTCTTAGCACCTCACAGGGAAGTGTTATCCCCGGTTGGAGCCAATGTTGTAACCTAGGTCTACACCCCTGTTCTTTCCCTCTTCTGATATATACATCCATCAAGTCTTATTTTTGTTGTGTTTTTTCTAATCTTATTCTCCATTATTTAATCACTCATCTTCAATGGCCCTTACCTATTTCTTTTACTTATTTTGCACCATCTTTTGCTTCCTTGAAAGGTGATTACATGTACTACTTTGAGTTTGAAAATAATTTTCATCATGTTTATCACTAATTGATCCTGAAACAGGTTGACCAAGTATTTTGTATGCACAAGGAACACCCATGGACAAACTGCAACAATTCAGAGTAGTCAATTTTAGGCTCTGATTGTGAGAAGAGACAGGTTAAATTTGCAATGGTGGAGATCCAATAGGCCAATCATATCAACGGATCTCGTACGTTCAAATTTCCATAAAGGAGCAAGGTTTAATCACAGAGTTACACAAACTTCACTACGCGACTTCGGTGTTCGGGCATCTGAGATCATCTTTGTCCAAAAATATCGAATGTCAAAATGTCGAAGCCACATAGCATTCATCTGTGGTGACACGTGGTATCCATCGGTTACCGAAACATGGCACTCATTTCAGGCCATTTGGGTTACATAATTCACTCATTTCTGGGTGACACGTGTCACCCTCTTCATGCAGACACATCAGCAATAGTCACGTCATGTGGACACGTCAGATCTGAGAGATCAGCCATCCAACAGGCCACTCATATCAATGGCTCTCATACGTTCGAAGTTCCAAAAAGGTGTGAGGTTTAATCTCAGAGTTACACAAACGTCACTCTGCGACTTTGGCATTCAAGCATCTGAGATCATTTTTATCCACACTTAGCATTCAAAAACTCATGAATCCTGAAATTTCTAAGCCTCGAACCGTCACATCACTTTGCGAGACTATCCATCCGAGAGGTATCCACACTTAGAACTCAAAAACACCTGAATGTCGAAACGTCAGAGCCACATAGCATTCATCTGTGGTGACATGTGGCATCCATCAATCATTGACACATGGCACTCATTTCAAGCCATTTGGGTTACGCAATTCACTCATTTCTAGGTGACACATGTCACACTATTCATGCAGACATGTTAGTGATAGTGGCATCATGTGGACATGTCAGATCTGGGAGATTATTCATTCGGGAATTATCTAGAATTTACATTCATAAACTCCCAAACCCCGAAGAGACAGAGTCGAGAACTCCCAAAATGCCAAATGATTCAAGTATTAATCTCAGGATAATTAAGATAAACATGGTTAATGACTCTGGGAGTTTATCACTATGGGGAATTTCAACTCAAAGTTAGCACAGTTCTATGAACCTCCGAAGTGTCAGAGCCCCCAACAGTAAAAGTGGTTCCTCACTACCACGTCACTCCACAACATTGTCACTCCAGGAGATTCTCAAATGAAGCATTCAGAAGCTCTTGAACCCATAAATTTCCAAAGTGTTGAAACCCCAAATGATTAAATTATAAATCCTAGGTTAATTAGAGAAAGTGTTGGCTAATGACTCCAGGAGTCCGAGCCTCTGGGAGATATGAATATTCTACGCTCCAAAACTCCCTAACGTTGAATCCCCAAAGTGGCTTATATTTGTTAATGGCATACTTTTAAGTTTGAAAAGGGCACCAAACCAGGGAACTTTGAGCTAATGAACGTCATCAGATTGCTCATCTGGCAGTAGTTCGGTGATAGTCAACAATACATAATGAAATTTCCATAATATGGACTATGAAAATACACAAATGGGAATGCAAGAAGCTATAATATGGACTGCAGAAAGAATATCAGAGCCTCCAGCAAAATTCCATATGACTTGCTTCTTTTCTCTAAGAGATAAGTTGGGAAAAAAAATGCTAGCACATTCAGTTATCTCCAATGGCCTCCAACATCACACATGCATGTAAGTTCTCAATATAGAACTCATTTCTGTCACTCATAGTGATTTTCTATCAAATATCGGTTCACTCCAATATACACATCAGTCTAGTTTCATTGTTAAGTAGAAGTTTGTAGTTGTTTAATTAAAAGACTCAGTTATATTAAAGAATAATAAGTGGTATTTTATGTGGGATAAGAACCACTCATTTTTTATTAATTCAAGCTCAGGATATTCCTTAATATACTCCAATGGTGTGTTTAGTTAAGTTAATTAGTTGTTTTACAACTGGTAGTATAAAGTTAAGCCTCAATCCCAGATGGACGAGAGCATATGCAACTCTGATAAATATGTATTTTTTGTATGTGAGAGGGGTTCAATTTTTAGTGAGAAGATTCAAGCATTGAAATTGACTGGACCTGCTCATATGATTGTAAATATCTCTACTTGGTGAATATATATTCATGATAGTTTTTTTTTCTTGCTCAAGTCTTCATGTGTTTTAATTTCATCTTGGATGCAAATTGTGAGGTGTGCAATGTACATTTCCTTCTTCTTTCATCTATTGTTCTAATTCATCTTTTTATTATTATGCAATCTATTAAACAACTATTGTTTTAGTAAAAAGATCAGTTATTTGACAACTTGTTGGATGATTTGTATCTAGATATCTTTATAGGCCTTAAAATATCATTTTAAATCTTAATTCTCATAGAGTAGGTAATTAACTGCATTTCTTGTTGTTGTTTCCTCTATTTATCTTTCCATATCCCCAAATGTTCATCAAATTTCATACCATTAGCTAAGGAGAACCTACATTCACATCGTTTGGCCAGTCCACACATATTTTCATCTTTGAAAAACCTATCATTTAGTTGACCCACCAACTTAATTAATCAAAAAACAAACCATTCACAACTTGAGGTGGCCTAGCTCTTTCCTTTAGCAGTCAGGTGCAGACTTTGGGACCAGCAGGTGTATTGGCACTAGAAGAAGGATAATCTCTAGTATGTCAACATCAGAGGAAATATTGAGCTTCTATGTATCAACGCTGGAAGAAATATTGAGCTCCAATATATCGAAACTGGAAGAAATATTGAGTTGCGATGTATCGGTGTTGGAAGAAGGATCAGGCTCTAATATGTCAATGAAGATGATATGATTCCACTTTGTTAGTATTGGGTTTGATTCAGTCACTGATACACACATTGATCATGATCATCAGGCCAAATATGAGAAAAATAGATGCCAAAGGTGAGATTACAAAGCTCATGGATAGAAATAAGTTAGCATATGCTCAAGCACCCTAGATAAATCACAGGAAAATCAAGCATTAATGGCCCAAGACTAAGGTCCACATGCCTAGGTGATTATCGGGAGCATAGCAGGGGCTAATGGAACTTCGAAAGAGGTTAAATATGTTTCATTGAAAATTTAGATCATGTGTCTAAGGATTAAGGATCAAGTGCTTACAAAGGTGTGGGGTCCAATCATCCAATAGTTACAAATGAGCATGATCTACTGTGGAAATATTATGTCACATCAAGAAAGTGCATGGGAGTTAACATGCACTTGGGGTGTGACAGTGTTTTCAAAAGACATGTGTTGAATAATGGATGGTGTCACATGACAGGGATATGGAGAGATAAGACACTATCATTGGGTCGTGACAATAGTGTTATTTTTTGGCTTAACTACCTATCCATTTAATTCCCTGTGCATGCATGTGATCCCATTCATTTCCACCTAGGATCCACTTGGGGCCACAACTATGCACAAGGGACCCATTGGTCCTAATTATTGGTACATCAATCCCTGGAGACACATTACCTTAACTACTTTCACATCAATGCTAACATGGACAATCAAGTTGTTGCCATGTATTCATGGGACCATGATAACATTAGCATGATATCACCCAAAATTTTGGGCTTTTCAAGATTTTGTTAAAAATATTCATCTACATCAAAGGTTGATGCATGGAAAGATAAAAGGTAAAGACAAATATAAAATCCCATCGGGCCCAAAGAATAATACTCATTCCAAAGCATGAATGCATACACTCACCATTTTCAAACGAAGGAGGATTTTGAGCAGCTACTCGCAAGCGTCCCTTACAAGCCCATTTCAAGGTAAATCATAACCCTTCAGTCCCATTCAGTTCAACATGCCTTCATATTTTGAAATATCCCTAATGGTGACTATTTCGAACCCTATAAATCCCCAACCTTCCAAGAAAATACACGAAATGGATGAGCCCTTAATTGACTGGGATAATGAAATTCATGACCCAATCTTTTCTTTCTCTGACCTAGGTAAAATCATTAGTCTCGCATAGGTGAATGCTAAATGTGGAAAATATTGTATGCACCTATGGGATTTGAACCTAATTCATTCAAGTATATTTCAAACCTTCTATTTCCCTGAGGTCCTCCACTGGTGCACCGCTAATTACCTAACCCTTGAATGAAAAATATTGTCCACAGATAAGAAACTTGTTGTTTTCCATTTATAACCATAATGTCTAGCTAAAATTATTTTCTTCCCATAAGAACCCTCTGAAATTATGCAAGAACACTCAATGGAATTTTCATACGAAGTACTTCCCTAGGTTGGTAAATAAAATTTTCTCTAAAGTATCCTATGCCCCAATTCTCCATTACCAAGCCTCTCAACTGATTTCCTGAGTGAAAATTTCCCACAAAATATCCAACATGACCAGAACACCATTTCTCAAGTATTAGGTTAGGATCATGATCGAGTAATGTATGATATTTCTCTTGGGATATTCTTCCTCCTTTTATAATCAAATGTCACGTCTCCCCAAAAAATCGATTTCTGCAAACTTTTAACAAAATCCATTTAGGTTCAATTAGAAAATTTCCATAATACTTGATTCATAAGATACAATTCCTACCTGGTATATCTCATTCTATCTTAGAATCATACCTATTTCAAGTGTTGGGGAACACAAGTTTCATATGAAGAGGGAAATGTTAAACTAATAGATGAATGGACTCAGAGTGTGAAAAGGCAGGGGCGGAACAAGGGTTTTATCTTTTATATGTATCATTTCATGAAATCCATGTACACCCTCATACAGGGTTCACCTCCTCCAAGATTTTTCCAAAACATGAATCTCCTTATACAATTGAGTAAATATAATTGAACTGGATATTGGTACCTTTCCCATGGTCACATTGTCATCGGAGTTTATGGTTTTTCACAAGAACCTTTCAATCCCCCATCCTTCTTCACACCTAGGTTGATGGATCTAGAATCTATTATACAAAGGTTGTTAACTAATCTGTTAAGAACCAAACAACAATATAGCATAGAAAAACCTCAGGAAAAGTACTCAACGCCTTGAAAAAGAGATAATTTCAGATAATAAGCCTCTTCGAGGGGGCAACCTCCTTTTACCCCACTTAAATGTTCA
>ML798159.1:118322-148253 GCA_009831015.1 Picea engelmannii
TAGTTGTGGGGTGAAATTCCCCCCACAGCCCTCGTTAGGGAATGGGGTCCAAGCACAACTGAAATAAACCTCTGAATCATGAAGATAATCAGGCTCTGCAACCAACATGTTGTCGGTAGGATCACTTTAGAAAGAAAACACTAGTGATTCAACAACAAAGGAGCCACCTACTATATTTTTCCAATACAATGATATAAAGACACATAGAAAAAATTCACAAAGATATTTTATTCCCTATTAGGGGGAGAAGAAGCTCCATCGACAAGGTTGTCGGTAAAAACATATCATCAAGTAGGTACCTTAAATCTATCCTTTCTAGAAGCAAAGGTATAGAGGCCACTTTCCCTAGAAGATTACAAAATGACTCATATCAAGCTTTAAACAAGAGGCATCAAGTCTCCTAACCTAGTTTATTTTCATCAACAAGTAAGTGAGATTCTATATCAATGAGTGTTGCAGTCCTCTGGGAGGGAGAAGGAAATTAAGGGAATCGCACTCAAGATCCACAAAAAACTAAGAAAATAAAAAATAGCTACAAAGAATAATAAGACTAGGGTTGGTGAATTTGAAGGAAGATAATAGAATTGGGTGTGAATATAAAATATCCCAGCGTGGTAGAGGATCTAGTAAAACAAAAATACACGTATATTAAAGAAATGAAGAAAAATTTGACTATGCCTGAATCCAAACATGTTTAGACACTTTATTTACAAGCTAGTTTCTAAGAAAAGGAGCAATTATTCCTCCAATTCAAAAAGAGAGATGAAGAAAATATGCAGTTGCAAAGAGAAGTTGAAATTTTGAGGACACAAAATTAATTTCTAAAAAACTAGAAAATTCACTCAACTCAAGTCTCAAGATGAGAGAGATCTAATTTATATTGTTGATCCAATAAAATGATTGGCTAAGGTGATGGTTGACCTCAACGATAAGGAAAGAGAATTAGGTTCCTTAAACAAACAAATAAGAAATAAAATATCTAAGGTTGTGGAATTATAGGAACAAGCTAAAAGTAGAGAATTTCTCTTCTCCAAGTTGAACACAGATAAAGATGAATCCCTGAAGGAAATAGAAAGGTTGCAGAGAAGAGCCACATGAAATCCAAAATTGAAAGAAACCAAACATTTAATTGGGGATCATATATCTATATGCATTATAGCTAACAATTGGGCACACTTTTCTCTGATAGGAGATGAGCTAGAGTTGATTAAAATAGCCAGAAAAAACATAGTTTGTGTGAAGTCTGAACTTGAAAATAATCATGACCTTTCCAAAAACATCATCAAATTCCTAAATGGTAGGACCAAAGAGTATTTTAAAGAAATGAATGTCAAATATAGGACTAGTATTATCATCGACGCCAAGAAGGTTCTCACTAAGAGGAGACAATTGCAAAACGATGAAAATAGATTGGAGGAAATGGAAGATGATGTATCTTCATTCAAGACAATATTCAAATATCTCATCATTCTGGGACTACCTTCCCCATAGGATGGAAATAGAGATATTTTCTCTCAAAATTGGTATTCAAAGTTGATGGAACATAAAATAAATGATGATAAACAATTTGACAAGTTGAAGGGATTCTTGTTGGGACAAGATATCACATAAATTCTTGCAGGGGATTTCGAGATTCTACATCAACTGAAAGTATTTTTTAAGCATTTGCCTCAACCATCATATAATAGATACACTAATATTGATGAAATGGTTCAAATTATGAATAACACTGATTACCCAATAGGAAGGTTAGATTCTCAAAATTCCAATGGGAAAACATGGGGATCCAAGTAGTGTTAGGTGTCCCCAATAAAGTTAGTTATCTGAAGAATATGTTTTGTCAAAAAAAATTTCCACTTGTAAGCATCTTGAAAGTAGAAAATATAGTAGTTTTTTTTTAATCAAGAAGCGGTAAGAAGTATCAAGAAGTAGTTTTGAAGAGAATGTGAATATAAAATGAAGAGAAGGCTAATTTTGTAAGGGTCTGCACTTTGGGGAATTTAATAGTTTCTTATAACCAGATCTATTTGATCAATACCCCCTCAGACACAGACATATATTTAAGTTTGCAGAATTCATGTGTTCCATCCCCTATGTTATGTTTAAGTATATTCTTCTTTCTTTGCATGTGATCTTGTAAAATCCACCATCTCATTTTGGCTTCTTATATCAGATCCCCATTAATAAAGTATCAAGAAACAAATTAGATAGCATGTTAAGTGTAAATGTATCACTATATTTTTATGGTATTGAAGTGATTTCCTCTTCACAATGACCAAGTATTGTCATTTATTCACATGTTTAATGATATTCAGAGGGTACCTCCATGGATTTAAATGTTTGAAGATGTTTATTGTTTGATGCACATTTTAATTATTTGGTATATATGTTAGAAATTTTGAATTCTTAATTGCTCTCATGTTATTCTTTTCCAAAAACTATGTGATTCATTCTTACAGTGCCTCATATGGTTATCGTGTATATTTTCCGATCCATCACTTCTCCCATATTTAAACTCAATTTTATGAAACACTCATGGACTAATGCCTTGGGGATGAAATTTTTAATATCTGGACTAAGAATGTTTGAGGGTCGAGAGTTCTATAAGGGAGAGAGAAAAACTTACCCACATTTTTTCATAATTTCAATCACTACAAGCATGGATTTAAGGATCACCCTAAGTATTATCTCCAGAGGTGCCTCGTCATCATTCCATTGACAATCTGGAACATTTTGAGGGATAACATATGAAATGGTGCCATTTCCAGGGAACAAAATTTGAATATACTTTTCCCTGGGGATACGACATTGAAAGTTTTGATACTCAAGGGTGAACAATTTTTCAGGCATATGGCTATTGATAATTTCACCTGGAAACTCCACAATGTAAATATATGGTGCCCAATAGAAGATAAACCAAAAATAACCTAGACCATAAGTGTACTATAGTATACTCAGATATGGAGAAGCTCGTGACCTAGAAAAATCTCCAAGAATGTCACATATCTTCATATTCAGGTAACCCTAATTTGGAAACATCTCCTTATGTTGTTCGTAGAGGTATCGAATATTTTGAGTTAATTGATGTAGTGATTGATTCACATTCTTATTCCAAGCTACTTCTCAAACCCTTAATAGATATACAGAACTCGCCTTTAGGATTCTGTCAAGAAGTGAGTTCTTCCCTTAAACCCTTCTTGAAAAACCCTTTTAGTCCTTCATCCTTTGAAACCCATAATCGTATCCTACAAAATATTATGTCTAACCTTGGAGGAGGAAAAGATGGGGGAAAATAGCCTCCCCCACTTCCTTTACACCCTTAGGTCACTGCTAGGTTTGTCCCATTGAATCTCCCCATGAACATTCACAACCTCCCTGAACATTACTTGAAGCTCTTGCCAAAATAAAATAGTGAACCAACTCAATATACTAAAGAACACCTAGTGGCCTTCCAACACTTCACTCACAACTTGTTCGTGGAGCATGATGATTTCTTCATGCGGATTTTTTTCTAACCTTGGAGGGAGATTTCTGAAAGTAGTTCAAATAGCTTCCTATAGCTTCCATAGATACTTGGAAGGCCCTTGAGTCTTCATTTATGAAACAATGGGGGGGGGATCCAATGAGCCTATTGTATAATTTAACAAAAGATTCAACAAGTTATACAAAAATATCCCTAGAGATATAAATCCCTTACAAAAAGTAGCTAAAGTCACATATGATGGGGATTTTGATGCAAACTTTTCCATGGTATTAAGGGAAATAAGGGATCCTACTCTACTACTAATGAAGAATGATGAAATAGATGTTGAGGGGAATATTATTGCATCTGGAAAAATGAAGAATAAAACAGATCATACAAAAAGAAAAAAGGCTACATAATATTATGGTCCCTCATATACAGTCAGAGATTCTCATGAAGCCCGAATGGATGTCATGTTTAGACTCATTAGAAATTTGACAAATAAGATGTCTAGATTTGAGATAAATAATGGTAATTCCAATAAGTTCCCTCAATAAGAAGGGTTGATAAACCCTAATTAGTTGATAAGGAATTTCAACCCTCAACTTATGAAGAGACAAAGGAGGAATGAGGAATAACCCATCAAACCTCATGTAAGAACTAATAATGAAAATAATTTGGTGGAGGAGGAGATATATGAAGGATACACTGATAATATAGAAAAAAATACATCTTTTACAAGGGGAAAAAAATACCATACATCTAACCCAAGATGATTATAAAGATTCCTTAACAGCAAGAAGCAAATCCTCAAAAGTGAATCAAGCAAAGAAGTGTTGTCCTCTGTTTAGTATAGGATGTTTGTTGATGCACTACGGATGAGATGCATAAGAAGTATGGCCTCAAAACTAGGGAGAAGGAATCCAACCAAGATGGTCAACCCCAACCTAAGAATCTCAGTCCAATTCTTTCTATGGATAAATTAAAAGAACTAAATAATATTCCCAATACTAAATAACTTGGTGATCCTTTAAAGAAATAATGAGAGGTTAAATAACTTGAGGAATCAATTCCACCTTTAAACATTGAAAAGAAATCATGCAATGTCAAGATTCATGTCCCACTAATGGATTTGGATAGTAATCCTTCATACCACAAAAAAATTGAGAAAGTGAAAGGGGTCAACATGTCCTCCTGACACAATGAATCTACAAGATGAGTCCCCCACCATATCCTTTTTCCCTCACATAGATGACAAAGAATAGTCTATTGCACCTTTCTACATAACATTAAATATACATGAAAAGATGTTGCATAATTGTATGCTTGACTCCATAGCCTCACGCAACCTTAATCCCAAAGTAGTTATATAAAAGTTGGGGCTATATTTAACTAGGCCATACCATGATATTTATTCTTTTGATGCTATAAAGGTAAAATGTGATGTGATGATCAAATATATGGTAGTCACTTTGGCTCGGATCTCTGTCAAAATAATAATGATGGATGTAGTGGTGCATGATGTTCCTACAAACTATGGTATGTTGGTATCTAGAACATGGGAAAGAAATTTGGGTGGTACAATGCATATGGGCTTTACCTGTGTTATTGTGATAGTTTTTGGAGGAGAGAATAGGATAATATATAGAGAAACAAAGTTTCATTATGTGGTTAGTGATCAGAAAAACCCTATGAATCATCCTATATATGTTGTTTATGAGGATATTGGTTGTTTCATCCTCACAGTAAATGAAGAATACAAGGAATCCCCCATACTCACATCTCCTACAATCAGCCCTGCTGAAGAAATAGGTGATATGTGGAAAATGCATTTTGATGGGGCATATTCAAAAGAAAAAGAAGATTCAGGTGATATGCAGAGAAGAATCAACCAACTGATTGAATTCCAGCAGGTAAGAGATCAATTACAATTGAAGTCCCAAGTTATTCAAGCAAGGACGAAAGAAATGTTTGACAGGAGGACCAAGGAAAGAAGCTTCATGGAAGAAGATCTAGTCCTAAAGTGGGATGTTAGAAGAAAAGAAAAGGGAAAACATGGTAAATTCAACAATCTTTGGCTTGAACCCTTCCATATCGTTGTATCTCAAGACAACAACACATATGAATTGACACAGTTGGATGGAGAGTTATTTGGGGCTCTTGTAAATGGGAGGTTCCTCAAACACTTTTTGCAATATTGAATGCTGCAAAAATTCTTACCCTATACATAAATAAATCATATTCCATTCATGTTTATGTATTTTTAAATTTTTCTTCATTTACCATTTTCTACGCAAGCAAGTAGTTAGGGTTATAACACTATAAGTTGTTGAGAAATTTTGTTTCACCTATCAGATCATTTTTCAAGTGTGCGAGGGGAACTTAGTTTAACGTAGAATCCATAACCCAATAGGAGAAAGCACTCAGTTTACATTTCTCAGTAAACAACAGGGGTATGTTGTCCCCGCTGGAGACGATGTTAGTACCGAGTTTGATCCAATCTAAAATGCACGCTCATCTTGATCATGACAAAAACTCCAATAAAACTAGATGTTGAAGATGAGCTTACAGATCTCATGGATTGAAATAAGTTAGCATATGCTCGAGTTCCCTAGAAAATCATAGGAAAATCAATCCCTAAGGGCCTAAGGCTAAGGTCCATGCACCTGGGTGCATACCGAGAGCATAGTAGGGGCTAATGGAACTTCGAAAGAAGTAAAATACTTTGCATACAAAGGTTATATCATGTGTCCAAGGCTTAAGGATTGAGCATTGGAGAAGGTGTCGGGATTGATCATCCAATGGTTACAAGGGAGCCTAATCTATGGTGGAAATCTTATGCTGCATTGGGAAAGTGCACAAGAGTTAATGAACACTTGGGGTACGACAATGGTTTTAAAAATCACATGTTGAAGAATGGATGGTGTCGCATGACTGAGATACAGAGAGATAAACCAATATCATTGGTTCACGATAATTTTATTCTGGTTTGGCCTAACCACTTTCCCATTTATTTCCCTATGCATGCATGTGTTCCCACTCATTTCCACCTAGGATCCACCTGAGGCCCCACTTGTGCATAAGGGACCCACTGGTCCTAATTATTAGTAATTCAATCCATGACAACATGCTACCTCAACTAGTGCCACATCAACACTAGCATGAATGAGCAAGTTGTTTCCACGTATTCATGGGACCATGACAACTTCAACATGATATCACCCAAATTTTGGGGCTTTTTGGAATTTTCTTAAAAAGATTCATTTGAATCAAATATTGACATGTGGAAATTTAAAAGGTAAAGAAAAATATAAATCCCATCGGGCCCATAAAATATTACTCATTCCAAAGTGCAAAAGCATACACTCATCATTTTCAAAAAATGGAGGATTTCAAGAAACTACTCTTAGGCATCCCATACAATCCCATTTCAAGGTAACTTTTCACCCTTAAGTCCCTTTCAATTCACTTTGCCTTCATATTTTTCAATTTACCTAATGGCGATTGTTTTGAACCCTAGAAATCCCCAACCTTCCAAGAAAACCCCTAAAATGGATGAGCCTTTAATTGAATGGGATAGTGAAATTCACAACCCAATATTTTCTTTCTCTGACCTATTTAAAATCATATGGTTGACACAGGAAAATGTTAAATGTGTCCAATATTGTATGCACCTATGGTATTCAAACATAATTCATTCAAGTATATTGTAAACCTTCGATATCCCTAAGGTCGCCCATCGGTGCGCCAATAATTACCTAACCCCTTAATGGAAAATAATTTCCATAGATAAGAAGCATGTTGTTTTCCATTTATCACTAGAATACCTAGATAAAATTATCTTCTTCCAAGAACAACCCTATGAAATTATACTATAACACACACTTGAAGTCACATACCAAGTACTTCCTTAGGTCGATAAAGAAATTTTTATCTAAGGTATCTTATGCCCCAATTCTCCCTTACTAGCCCTCTCTTCTGATTTATGAGCTGACATTTTCCCACAAAATATACAACATTCCTTGATCACTATTTGTCAAGCATTAGTTCAGGATCATGATACTGTAATGGAAGATGTTGCTCTTGGGATATTCTTCCTCCTTTTATCATCAAATTCCATGGCTCCCCAAAAATTTGATTTCTCCAAACTTTAAAAGAATCCATTAAGGTCTAATTAGAAAATTTCCATAGCAATCTATTCTTCATATACCATTCCTACCTGTATATCTCATTCTGCCTCAGGATCATCCCTATTTCAAAATCTAGGGAACATAAGTTGCAGATGAAGAGGGAGATGTTAAACCAATAGTTGAATGGCCTTAGAGAATGAAAAGGAGGGAGAAGAATAAGGGTTTTATCCATTATAAATATCAATGCATGAAATCCATATAGACCCTCATACACAGTTTACCACCTCCAATAATTTTCCGAGACATGAAGTGCCTTCTATAATTGAGTAAAGATACTAGAACTAGATATTGGTACCTTACAGAAGATCACACCATCATCATGGTTTATGGTTTTTCATGGGAACCTTTCAATACCACACCTTGACTCACACCTATTATGATGGCTCTATAATATATTAGAAAATTTTCGATAGTTGATCATTTCCTATTTTCCCATCACAAGAAAGCAATCACTTTTACATTACCACAAGAAGTTGTCCCTTTCTTAATGCAGCAGAGGATATCATTTTTTATGGCTGAAGAAATGTTAAACCATTTTGAATTTTAAAAGGAAGATAAGTGGGTATATGATCCTCATGGAATTATTGCTTCTAGGAGATCCACTTATAAACATGAGTGAAGGGGACCACTAGAGAAAACAACAAATCTAGAATCCTGGGAAGAGGTCAAAGAAATTTGAGAGAAAGAAGCTCTTGAATCGTTGGTTTTATTCTCTTGAGCTAGTTCGATTCCAGTTGTTAAATCCCTAAAGTGTCCATTATTAAACCCTCAATCAGAGTTAGCTATAGGTCAAAATCATAGAAAAAATATCAAAGGAGTCGACTTAGAGGAGGAGGAGGAAGAAGAAAAAGAGGAAGACAAGTTCACAAGATTTATATGTAAAGAGAAAGGGTTATTAGAGATAACTCAAGGGAGAGAGCCAGTTGATATTATTGATCCAACATAAGGCCTAGCTAGGTTGATGACCCACCTCGGTGTGAAGGAAAGAAAGTTAGGTTCCCTAAACACACAACTAAGAAATAAAAGCTCTGAGATTGTGGAATTAGAGGAACACGATAAAACTAGAGAAGTGCTCTTGTCCAATTTGAACACAAATAAATATGAATCCTTGAAGAAAATAGAAATGTTGTAGAGAAGAGCCATAGGAAATCCATCATTGAAAGTAGCCAAACATGTGATTTGGGATCAGATTTCTATCCTTATAGCTGAAAATTGGGAAACAAATTCTCTGATAGGAGACGAGCTAGAGTTGATTAAACTAGCCAGAAAGGACATAGTCTGAGTGAACAATGAACTTGAAAATAATCCTAAAATTTCCAATAAGATCATCAAATTCCTAAATGGTAGGACCAAAGAGAATCTTAAAGACCTAGATTTCAAATATAGGACCAATATCATCATCGGCACCAAGAAGGTTCTCACTAAGAGGAGACAGTTGTAAAATGTTGAAAATAGGTTGGAGGATATGGAAGATGATGTATATTCATTCAAGGAAATCTTCAAAGATATCATAGTTCTAGGAATACCTCCCCCCTAGGAGGTAAATAGAAGTAATATCTCTCAACAAAGGTATTCAGAGTTGTTGGAATGTAAAATAAATGATGATAAACGATTTGACAAGTTCACTCAAGTCTTTTTGGGACAAGATATCATGGAAATGCTTGCAAGGGATTTCAATATTTTGCATCAGCTGAAAGGAGTTTTTAATCATTTTCCTCAACCATCATATGAGATATACACTAGTATTTATGAAATGGTTTTAAATATGAATAAGATTGATTACCCAATAGGAAGGTCGTGGCAATTAATGTGTTAGTTTCTCATAATTCCAATGAGAAAAACATGGGGAGACAAGTAGTGTTAGGCGTTCCCAGTAAAGTTAGTTATCTGAAGAATCTTTTGTGTCAAAAATTTTTCCACTTGTAAGAACCTCAAAGGTAGTGAAGATAGGAGTTTTGTTAGAATCAAGAAGTGGTAATAAGTATCAAGAAGCAATTGTGAAGAGAATGTGAAGATAAAAGAAAGAGAAGGGTCATTTTGTAAAGGTCGACACTTTGGGGAATTTAAGAGTTTCTTATAACTAAAGTTTTCTGATCAAGACCCCCTAAAACACATACTTATATTTAAGGTTGTAGGCTTCATGAGATCCATCCCCTACATTATGTTTCAATCTATTCTTCTTTATGTGAATGTGCTCTTGTAAAATCCACAATCTCATTTTGGCTTTGTGTATCACATCCCCATTAATAAAATCTCAAGAAAAAAGTTATATATCATTTCCATTGTAACTGTATGTTGTATTCTTATGATATTGAAGTGATTTCCTCTTAACAATGACAACTTATTGTCATTTCTTCACATGTTTATGTTAAGTTTTGAGCTATTATTAGGTTTCTTTTAAATTTACTAGATAACCATAGAATAGGTAGGATCACGGAGAGAAACACAATCACAAGATACACAACATTTATCCTAGGAAACCTTGATGGGGGAGAAAACCTAGTAAAACTTCCTTAATATAGATAGCTAATACAATGCCAAGACAATGCACCAAAACAATAGAGAATATCCAACACTAAGAAATGTGCCTCTCTCTTCCTTCTTCTCCCAACTGTAGCTTTCAAACATGCGCACTTGTTGAGCGGAATGAGTGAGTGATATAATGAGGTGATGGCTTCCTTTATTTATACAAGATGGTAGGCAGTGGAAAGATGTCTCTTCACTTAGCAGGGACGACTTGTCTTCTTAGTGGTTAAAACCACTTTAATTAGGCATCGGGTGCGACTTCTTAATTTTCATAATACAAATAGGGTTTGACCAATCCGCAAAAGGGGATTTGGTCAATTACAATGCTCGACATGATCAATCCACAAAAGGGGATTGATCTAATTAATAATGAATCAATAATAAATAGAATACTCTTTACATTTACAATATTTCAACACTCCCCCTTAACAAGAAGGGTATTCTACAGGAACAACTCAATACAACAACATCAGGAGAGAGATACAGGGCAACAATATCAACAACATCTGAAACACTGACTGGCACATCCATTAATCATCAGAATTTTTTCTCATCATCCTCATTCATAGCATGGAGCTGGAGTAGCATCATCATCCTCATTAGCATGAGGCTAAAGTAACATCATCATCATCTTTAGTGTGAGGCTAAATTAACATTATCATCTTTAACATGGAAGATGAAATAACATCATCATCATCATCTTTAGCAAGAAGTTGAAGTAGCATCATCATCATCTTCTTTAGCATGAAGCTGAAGTGGAATCATCAGTAGCATGGAAATATCACCAACACAAGGTTGGTACAACATCATCAACAACACGAGGATGATACAACATCACAACACAAAGGCTGGAGCATCATCAACATTAGCACTAAGCTAGAAATATTCAGCATGAAGTTGGAATCACATCAACATCAACACAAAGCTGGCATCACATCAACATCAGCATGAAGCCAGAAATATCCAGCACAAGAATGTCATCACACCAACATCAGCATAAAGCTATAAATCTTCAGCATGAGGTTAGCATCACAATAACATCAGCACAAAGCTGGAAATATTTATCACAATGATAGCATCACAACAACATCGGCACGAAGATGGAAATCTTCAGCACAAGGCTGGAATATCAACATCTTGTGGTACTATGACATATGCAAAGGATCTACTCAGGAATCAAAATATTCCCTAGGATATAAAATCCTAACAGAGCTACCACTACTAACCAAATCTATAATATACATGAACAAGTACTCTGACAGCCCATCCCTATGGAACTTCAAGATTTGTCCAGGGATGATCAGGCCCCTAGGATATAAAATCCTAATCGAGATACCTGCTATTCGTCAGGATACCATAGTATCATTATCATTAATACCCCTTTTGAGGGAGGTCCTTTCGGACTATACCAAGTTGGTCTCGAAAGTGCTCAAACTTTACACAAGACAAAGGCTTGGTCAACACATCTGCAACCTGTTCATCTATGCCAACATATTGGAGCTTTATAGATCCTCTCTGCATCATATCATGATTGAAGTGATACTGGATCTCTATGTGCTGCGACTCATCATGGAACACGTCATTTTTATACAACTCTGGTTATCACATAAGATCACGATGACTTCCATCTCCAGATAAAATAGATCTGTCAACAACATCTGAAGCCATATGGATTCACAATTGGTGGAACATGATGCAATATATTTCACTTCTACGATGTTGGGAGAAATACTTGATTGCTTCCTACTCTGCCATGATATCATGGATGACCCCAAACTAAAACAACATCCTAAGGTGCTCTTTATTTCAGAGATGCTTCTAGCCCAATCTGAATTGGTATAACCACTCAGTATAAATTCATGATCTCTAGTATAACAGAGACCAAAATCCAATGTACCCTTAAGGTATCTCGTCACATATTTTGCATCATCAAGTTGAACACGTCTGGGTTCTACTAGATACTAACATAAGGAAAAACATATATATGGACTGGTATTCGTCAGATATATTATCGAACCAATATCCTGTATGTATAGAGTACCATCAACCAATTTTGACAAGGCATCAACCAGGAGATTCAACTTTGTTTCCATGGGTGTGTTCATGGATTTACATTGAAACATGTCAAACCTATTAATTATTTCAACTGCATACTTTACTTGGTTAAGGAAGATCTTCTCTGGGCTCTTCCAAACTTCAAGACCTATAATATAATGCATTAGGTATTTCATCAAACTTTGTAGAAAGCTTCTTATGCAATCTTGTGATGATATTTTCTTCATCTTGTCAATAATACATCATCTACATATATTTGCAACATCATTGGCTCGTCATTCATAACCTTTGAGGTAAAGGTTAGAATTATCTTTACTCTTGGTAAATCCCAAGCTCGTTAGGAAACTGTCAATAATGTCATATCAAGCTCTAGGAGCTTGCTTCAACCTATAAAAATCCTTCTTCAACCTGCAGAACTGAGTCTTTCTATATTCAACTTCAAATCAAATTTTCACATCACTTTGTACTAATATGGTACACTTTCTCAACTACAACTCAATCTGTAAAATCATGTGCTAGCTATATGTGCTTTATGAAAATATCTATTTGTCTCACTTTCTGAGAGTATGTCCTCTCCTCTTTCTGCAACTTGTTCCTTCTAGAATTGGGACTCTGTACCTCTAGCTGCTCTGAAGCTGAGAATGGTTGCTCCATTCTCACTGTGACTGTTGAAATCTGAGAGTAACTCCTCGACTCCATCATGGCAATAGCTTCATCTGAAACTGAGAGTGGCTCAATAACTGATACTGAAGGTATTTCTTCTTCTTTCATGGAGGTAACTCTATATTTTCTTGTAGTCATGTCTACATGACCCAAATTATGTATTGCACCAACTGCCACTCAATTTTAAATATGGGGATCTCTCCCCCTGCATCTTGTACTATATATGAATCATGGTTGTTTTGGTTGTCTTCATGAATAATGGAACTATTTATTCAATTATTGGTGTAAGTGTCTCGTCAAAGTCTTCTCCCTCTTGCTAGTGTAATCCTATGGACACACATCAGGCCTTGTACATATGTAACATGCTTGATTGGTTAGATCAATCTTGGAAGTCAATACCGACTTCTCTTCTAGTCTCACGAAAAAATCCATATCCTAGTCTTTCTGAGTGGCTTCCTTCTATGTCACTGAAACACGTGAATCTCCCCACGAGATTTCATATCTCCTAGAAGTTTCTAAAGCTATGATCTAGTATTCTCATGGCATCTGTCTCCCAGTCCTAGAAGTTGTCTCTTCATCTGATCCTTTCTGAGATTAGGCTTACTCTTGATTTCTTCTAAGTGTACAAGGACTTCATCACCTCTTACAGGGTATACTTGGTGTTGAATACCAAGTCTAAATATGAAAAGATGAGTCAGACATCAAGTGAATTCGGCTTCCTTTCAAGGTGGCTTCATTATCCTTTGATCAAGTCTTATGTGATTTCTTGTTCTAATGTTTGGTCATCTTTGGATCCTTCTACTCCTTACAATCAATATTTATATGAGATACTCTGGATCTCAAAAATAGCTTCTTCTTCATCTTCTTTGGTACATGGATGTATACCATCATGTTCATGACTAGGGTAGTCTTATTCATGTCTCGTCTAATTTGTTTCCTTCTGTAAACTTAACTATAGTTTCCTGAGGGTTATCACCTGCGACCTGAAACAAGGTCAACAAAACAACAAAAAAGAATAATACTCTTTTGATAATAGTAATAAAACAATAGCATGCATAATCTTCATAGTAGCTCCTTTGGAGATATTACTTGTGACCTGCCTAAAACAAAGATCAAAAGTAAGAAATACAATACGAAATGAGATCAACACTCTTATAGTGTTGTGATTAAGCATTCATCCATGGTAACCTGGAACTAACACAAGAAGTTTCTCCTAGAGGATATGTTAGTTGTATCTGGTAAATGATTACATTAAGCATTTATCTCAATATGATCACATGCTACCAAGTATAATACTTTTCAAAGACTGCTACCTCAACTATAGTGTTTATTTGTAAAGGGGTAGTTATCAACTTGTCATGTGTAACTTTGAATCTTATCAACTTAATTAAACAAACCTGGAACCTAGAGCCTTGTCCTCAAGAATGAGTGTGTTTCTTTTCTTCCAAGTCTCCTTCACTCAAGATGATGAGTGCTTTCTTCAACCTGTCTTTTGTACTAAGACAATATGCTATCTTGACAAAAATCTAGGTTAGAGAATAAACTCTATGATCTCAAATTTAATCAATCTAATACCTTGACTTTAATTTTGACCAAAGGTTAGTATGATGGGCATGGCGTCAACATGCAACCTAGATCCAAATAATGTCATAACAAATAGATGCATATAAGAATAATCAAACCTAGGTTGCATTATTCCTCTAAATGTGTTGGATATGAGATCCTTATGGATCTATGGCAAGAGATCCCTTCTCCTACAAATTCCCTTTAAAGCTTAACATTTTAAACATATGTGAGTACATAACTCTTATAGTATTTGTAGGTAGTGGAACCATCTAGTAGCAGCAGTAATAATTACTGACTTTTAAAAACTTCAAGGGTGAATGCAACTGATACTTTAATTGATACTACAACTTCAATTGGTACTGCTACTAATTTTGAAACTGCAACTTAGGGTTTTATGAGGAAACCCTAATTTTTCAAACTTCAAATTTTGAAATTCTGATCCAGGGACTAGATGCGTTGGGTTGAGGCGAGTTTTCTAGAGATGTTAGATTTAAAAATTTTCAATTTTTTCCCCTTGAAACGTGACCTGCAGAAATCTAGACCGGCACTTATGGTACTAGTTCTGGTTTCCTGGTTTTTTCTGGTTTTCTAGTTTTTTGGTACCAGTCAAATCTATGGTTTGACTTTTTGAAGGATCTGTCCATTGTAAAGGTTCACTCAAGCTGCCAAAAGATTCACTAGGGTAGGGCACGCTTTTCTAGATGGATTTTAGGAAAAAAATCCTCTCCAACAAAAAACCATAATTTTCTTGTACGACAACAATGATGTTTTTGTTTATCCAGTGAAAGGTGCTCTCTTCAACTTAGCTCTTATACCATGTTAAGTTTTGAGCTATTATTAGGTTTATTTTCAATTTAATAGATAACCATAGCATAGGTAGGATCACCAAGAGAAAAAAAATCACAAGATACACAACATTTATCCTGGGAAAACCTCATGGGGGAGAAAACCAAGAAAAAATTCATTAATATAGATAACCAATACAATGCCAAGACAATACACCAAAACACTAGAGAATATCCAACACTGAGCAATATTCCTCTCTCTTCCTTCTTCTCCCAACTGTAGCTACCAAAATTTTGCACTTGTTAAGAGGAATGAGTGAGTGAGATAATGAGGTGTTGGATTCCATTATTTATACAAGCTAGCAAGCACTGGAAAGGTGTATCTTCACTGAGCAGGGCTAACTTGTCTTCTTAGTGGTTAAAACCACTTTAATTAGGCCTGGGGGTCGACTTCTTAATTTTCATAATACAATTAGGGTTTAACCAATCTGCAAAAGGGGATTTGGTTAATTACAATGCCCAACATGATCAATCCACAAAAGGGGATTGATCTAATTAATAATGACTCATTAATAAATATAATACTCTTTGTGGTTACAATATTTCAACAGTTTAATGATATGTCGAGGGTACCTCCATGGATTTAAAGGTTTGATGCATGCTTTAATGATCTAGTATATCTGTTAGAAATGTTTAATTCTTAATTGATCAACACGTTATTATTTTCCATAAAATACGAGATTCATTCTTGCAATTCCTCATATGTTTATCATGTATTTCTTCTATTCCATCACTTTGTCCATATTTAAACTTAATTTTATGAAACACTCGTGGAAAAATTCCTCTTGGGGATGAAAGTTCTAATATCTAGACTGAGAATGTTTGAGGGCCAAGAGTTATGTAAAAGAGAGAGAGAGAGAGAGACTTATCGACATTTTTGCATAATTTCAATCACTTTGAGCATGGATTTAAGGCTCACCCTGAGTCTTATCTTTCAGGGTGCCTCGACATCGTTTCATTGACATCCTGGAACATCTCGAGGGAGAACACATTGAAACTAGGTGTATCAATGGGAAATGGGTTATCTACTTTGTTGTATCAATGAGAAGGATATTTCTTCTATTGACACTATGCATATTGACAGTTCAAATGGATGATGAATTTCCTAATTAAGAGAAAGAAATAAAATATTTCAATCTTGCACAAATAAATTATAAGTTCTTCCAAATGATAAAGGACTTGAAAAAGTAGAAGGAAGGTCCTTATTTCTTAACTAAAAGTTATGGCCTTATAAGCAAAGTCAAGAAAATCGGAAGGTGAAGACATTGGAACAACAATGGTCTGACTTCAAAATTCCATAACTTGATCATACTATGTCCAACTGAGGTTTTTTCTTTTGTGATGCAAAGAGCACAGGGAGAGGTTTCTAGTGAGAAAACTTACAACTTCTTTCAATTATTTAAGCAGATTCCTGGTTAACGAAGGTCATTTGATGAAAAATCCCCTAGTAATCATTTTGTCACTTTTGGACATGAGATTAAGATTCCATCAATGTCATTGGAACTATAATCCCACAAAACGTGTAGTTAGCCTATTTCGGGGATGAAAAATACACTTTGACCAGTACCCAAAATTGGTAGCAAGGGTGTTTTTTAATGAAATTTTGTACCTCACTCTCACTATTCCTTCACCCAAATTCATTTATGTCAATTACTTTGGAATTTTTTTTATAGGCTCTTAATGCATCCATTGGAACTAAGGTTCTATGTCAATCGATGAGAAATAATATCTTGTGAAAACAAACAACTGACGTTTGGAGCAACTGAAACTGATTATGGGCTCTGAGGACTAATTTTGTTTTGAGATGAAAGTCAAATCCATCCTATTTCTTCCATAATCTATAATCAATCCTCCCTAACAATAAATGACACTTTCACGATCAATGTTAGTCATGGAATCAAGAGGTGCAAAATATACATGCTAGTACAATATGTGTAATGAAAGTTATTAGCGGCACGCACAAAATTTCCAATATTATTATAATACTCAATTGCAAAGGTGACATGACATTAATCAAACTCAATGGGAAATCAACATCAGTAATCCAATCAGACTAGAAATGGTTAATCATTCATAATCGAAAGAACTAGAATAATGGGCACAATGAAAAGGATCTAAGTTGGAAGAATTTGGGGAAGGCTTTGAGATGCAAACATCTCGTCGATATGGTCTATTTGAGTGAGAAAGTGAATTCCCTACAGATACCCCATGTTTTAACGATGGATGATAAATCTTCTTTCTGATGTCTTGGCAGAAGAACATGAAATATTTGTTGACAAGAATTGTATCGGTGAATATAGACGAAGCTTGTCGATACAATGTGTATCGATGAAGATAGAGGAATATTATTGATACACTGTGTATCCAAGAGAAATAGAGATCATGTGCTGAAATATTGGTGGTTGGAAGAAGATTGGTCTTTGTCATATCGACACACAAAAAAGGATGGTCCTCCACTAAATTGGCATAGAAAAGGATACAGACTTATTCTATATCAACGCCAAAAAGGAAGAAATAAAATCCAAAATTTTCTAAGTGTTTGGAGGCTTCAAGTGCATCCTTGGGAAAAAGGAGATGATTCCAATACACTATGTATCGGTGAGTATATAGGAATCTTACCAATACACTATGTATCAGAGAGGATAGATAATTTTCTCCAATACATTGTGTATCAACGAGCTAGAGTTATCTTTCAAAATGCTTAAAATGGTCAAGTTTGGAGGGAAAGAATAGGATAACGGATTTTAACATTTGCATGGAACTTTTGATAAGGTTTTCTAGTAGTAAAAAGTAATATGGGGAGGGGGGGGATTTCTTCTCTTAGAGTAATGGTGTTTTAAAGTGAATAGAAAAAATTAGGGAGGGTGTTGTGCTGACACAACAGAACCCATGAGAGTTATCACAAGAAAGTATCCATGATGACTATGATCCCCAAGTTAATCTTGAATTTGATGGCCACATAGTACACCAAGTTGTACTTGGATTGAATCGCAAGTGAATATCCTTCCATGAGAAACTTGTATCAAATTGGGGAAACCAAAACTTACAAGAACAATGAATTTTCTGAAGTTGGAAGATCAGAGGTTTGTTGAACCCATTAGTACCTTGAAGAACATGTAGAATTCCATAATGGGTATCCTAACTAGAGTCAAATTCAAATTAATTGACCTATTTGAAGGTATCTCTTCTTACTCAGCATTGGTCGAACACCCTTGGGGTAGAAAATGGAGTCAATCATTTCTCTAGAATGAGATCGAATAAACCTTAAAGGAGATGGCTAGAAAATTGTAATCCCTCTAGATCCAAAGGAAGGAAAGATGTACCAAATTATGAAAGAATAAAAATACAATGTAGAGCCTAATGTTGTAGGAGAAATCTTACAAGGATCACCATTGTTGATTGATTAGAACTCAGACATTGAGTTATATGACTGGAAAATGGAAAATTATGAGTCAAAAGAAAGGGAGTATTGGTCAATTGAGGCCATACTAATCAGTAAATTATGATCATGTTTCTTAATAAAATAAATACCTATCATATATGAGAAAATGTTCAATATGAATTAGTCCTTGTTACCCCCTAATTTAAAATATAGACCGGTGACTCTGATAAGATTTGAAGTAATAAATTCCTCATTGGTATAGGTCAATGAGGTTTCAAAAATAGTGGGAAAGCATGGGAGAATGTAAAGACTTATACAATCATTCATTGTCCAATAATCTCTATGGTGGGAAACACACTCTTCCAAACTAAAGACATGGACTTATATGATGACATATTTATTCAAACATTTTGGAGGGAAAAATCTATCAGCTGAAGTTGGCATACATAAATTCAAGCCTGGATTTGATTATATAGCACATATTCATCATTTAGAAAAATGAATGGAAAAGAATCGGATATAGAAACAAAATATTGTGGCCCCATATGTTTCCCAACACACTAGATGATATACCTTGTAAATGGTATAAAATGGAGGAAGCTTGGGGTGACACATTTTCATGGATTACAGTTAAAGAAAATTTTGTTAAATATTTTGACTTTAGGGAAGAAGAGGTATAACTTGTTCAAGAAATCCAAGAGGTTAAAGACTTCATTGAAAAACCAAAACCTAAAGAATTCAGTAAAAGAGGAAAAATACAGATCAACATAGGGTCAAATTCAAATTGTAATTTGGTATCAAGCCACTGACTAGTCGACCAAATAGTCCATTGAATAGAAATGAAAAATATAATATTTTTGGGACAAATATTTCGATGGAAAAAGAGTCACCCTGAAGTAATGAAGAATGTCAAAATTGTTTTAAAAGTATCTAAAGATGTAAAGAAGAAAAAATTGAGAATCTGTACTTTCCTCCTAGTTATACTGAGCTAAAATAAGGAGAGTGCAAACTTTATTAGTCAAAACCTCCCGAATCAATGGATGCAGAGTTAAAAATTCAAGAAGTCAACATCTCGACCAATGGTCAACCAAAAATGGCCCAAATAGGAGAATACTAGATAGAAAAAAAAAAAGCAGAAATATTCAACCTATTAAAATAATATCAAGATGTATTTGCTCGTGATTAAAAGAATTTAAAAGGACTTATAAATGAGATGTGGGAAATGAAAATTGACCTCATACAAGGGGATAAGCCTATCAAAAAATGTCCTTAAAAATTGGCACATAAATATAACTGATTTTTCAGAAATATATTGAAGGGGTGTTAGTTGCAAGTAACATATACCTAATCAATAAATATGAATGGGCCAACCCTATGATTGTGAAACCCAAAAAGGATGACCCAGAGAAATTGAGAATCTATGTCAACTTCTTGGGGATAAATAAGATGACTGTCATAGACCCATTTCCAACCCCATTTTCTGATGAGATAATCAATGAATGATAAAACATAAACAAGAACAATAACATGGAAAAAAAGGCTTATTAACCAACA
Source organism: Picea engelmannii (assembly GCA_009831015.1). Classification (NCBI taxonomy): domain Eukaryota; kingdom Viridiplantae; phylum Streptophyta; class Pinopsida; order Pinales; family Pinaceae; genus Picea; species Picea engelmannii. The sequence goes on from ML798159.1 coordinate 138,567, forward strand.
CTCAATGTATTCACTCCAATGTTACATATTTATAGTACAACGGGTGATGCCACCTCATAGAGAGATTTTCTCTAGGTCCTAAAATCATGCATGATGACTAGGCTAGGAAATATTAACTAAATCATTAGTCATCACTTGAGGATATATTACTAATATCCTAAATGAATAATACAAATATAGGTGACAATTTAGACTTAGTGATTGGTAAAGGTAAGCCATAGGGTAACAATGCCCCCTTCAATCACAAGTCCGATCAATAATACCAACAATTAAGCATAAATTGGTATCAATTCTAAGTCTTCACAATGAAACTCCTGAGCTGAGCCTTAATGAAGAACTGCCTGAAAAACCGCCAACCTAGATGTTGAACATGTTCATTTGAAATGAACTGGAAGAGAGCTGAGATATGGAAGTGAACAACTGCAATATCAGAACATTCCCTGATTGCTTGACAATTTGATCATTTTGCCAAGTATTTTAGCTAGAAGAATTGGATGTCTTCTACTAATTGGTGAACATGTAGTATCACCACTCTACTATCAGTGTATCACTGAAAGTGATCTCTGAATCTATGGTTTGGGATAACCATTGACTAATTGATACCATGTATCTAATGGTTTTTGGATAACCACTAACCAATCTTGACACTTTTAGGTGTCCAACAACATCCCAAAGTATAATGTGCATGATTTAATTGCAAGTCATTGAACCATAATCTTGTCAAAGCTTGCCATCTCTGGAAAACCTCACTATGTAATCATGTGAGCCAGGATGCATGAAAATTGTTTACTTAATGTAAACTCCAATTTCATGAGAGCGAACCAAGAGAAGTGAATCAGCTTCTAGTCTGAAAAATGCCTGACAACTCAATCAAATGCCAAGCTGCAATGCAGAAGGATCCTCTTGTCCTCTGCCAGGTCGAATGACCATCTATGTGAATCAAACATTCACATCATTGCTCTCAAAATAAAAATCAAACATCCCAATTATGTATGATTCAACTTAAACTTATTGAACCATAATTCTACCAAAGTCTGTCATCTACAGACTACAGTTGCCCATTTGGCAAATTTCATGCCCATCTGGCATACTTGATGTTTGGTGTTGTCGAAAATTTATGTCTGACAACCAATTCCATCATCAATTCCCCCCTTTGTCAACTGAAAGGAGAGACCACAAGTGGTTTCATGAACCATCATCACAGGAATTTTGAACTCCCCCCCTTAAGGTGCATGAGAGTTACATCATTGTACTTCCCCCTTCTAGGCTCAAGAGAGTACCATACTTGTTTCATTTGAGTACAACACAAAGTAGGCATGTGGAAACAACCACATGTTATCTCATCCTGTGAGGGCCATGCTCGAAAGCTACGCGATAAGGGGACCACTTATGTGAAGTACAAAAATGTTATGTGCTACAAGATTGGTCATTAGTCGAGATTTAACTCTATGGTAAGACTTACATAATCGCTTGGTTGTTGATGACCATTGCCAAGGATCAATCCACTCATAGTGAATTTTCAATCTTGTAGGTTTCTTCAGTGTTGAACATCTGTGTGAAAAATGGTTATTCTTACCACAATGATGGCAAGGATGGAGATCAAAACACTGATTCTCCTTATGACCAACTCGATTACAATGTTGACACTTATCATTCTGATGTTGAACTGGAACAAGTGAAGTTGAAGCTTCTTGAAGGAATCCATCACTTTGGAACTTGATTGGTATGAAATAATCAAGAATATGAAAGGTAACTTCCTTGTCATATCCAAGTCCTGTTCTATTCTTGTTGTAGATGATTTCTTCCCAAGGTTTGATGATGGGCTTGGAAAGAGTATTTTGAACCTATTGTTTTGAAATCCGTGGAAGTGGATTTACTGCATGTTGATGCATTATTGAAATGTTTTCTTCACTGAAATCAAAAGAAGACTCTTGAAATGTAGGTTCATGAATAGATTCAACTTCATCTGAAACTGATTTTGAAGTTGTATCACTGTGTTGTTCCTTCACTGACTGTTGATCAAAAACATCATCATTATCATCATAGAGAGGGTTGTTCTGAACAAAAACTAGTTCGGAACAATTCACTAGTTGTTGATTTTTGAGATCTATCAACTCATCATTCAATAGTTGGGATAGAGATTGAAGAAGTCTAACTTTATCTTGCATCACTTGCAAACAAGTTATCACTGATTGAAGAGTTTATTTGTTCAATGTCACTGTGTTGTCTTTAGTGGTGTTTATTAGAGTGTTCAATAACTCTAATAATTCAAGACTTCGAGCCATTTTCAAAACACTAAAAGAGGTCTCCTTGTGAAGGTAGATCCTTATTACAATTTGACTCGACAGGAGAAGGTTTATTTGCAACTCACTCACTTGAACTTCACGCTTGATTGCTATTCACACTCACTTGAACTTTCCTTGCTTGAACTTGCTTCCAGGAAGTTGAGGATGTCAGTTACCACCAAAAATGCATCCCAAAGTATTACAATGATTTAAGTTTCAAGTACTCATCCTTGTCAATTACGACTCAAAATGACTCTAGGGTGTCGGGCTCAGCCGAAAATGCACCTTATGACAAATTCAATTCAACTCAACTTGATTTTAAAAAGACAAGTAAACTTACAAAAGGACAATTTGCAAGTTACAATAAATCCTTATTCTGAAGTTGAATTACTCTTGAATGTGTTGTCGATGCTTTTGATTCCAGTTCTCCTTTGCTTACGAGCTTGACTTGTTCATTTCTTTAGTAATCTTTGTTGATTCTGGATTTGCATGTGCATGAGTAACATTGTTCTCAAGCTTGTGTGTGTTGTGTTAAATGCTAAAATTGTAAGTTTGTTTATGTCAAAACTAGACAGTGAACAATATAAGCCTTCATGAAAATTTCACCACAACACACTACACAAAGTGTACCTAAGATCCCCTTATTCAATTTTAGGCGAATCTAGGACACAAGAACCAAATATAAAGCAATTTTATAATGTTTGTTACAAATATCTCTTTAGCACTTCATCTTCAATTTCAACTTTAACTTAAAATCTCAACTTGACTTTGACTCTTGACCACTTATACCAAACCTTAGCTTGAACAACTTTGACTTTCACCATGGAAAGAAGGTTCAAGTATTTTACTTTACCAAGGATAATGGTTCTTGGTAAAGATAAAGTAAGTCAATCTTTTGGAATATAGCAAATTCTTGTTCAAAAAGTAACTCCTTATTACTCTTATCACATAAAGTGACAATAATATAAAATAACTCCTTCTAACTTTTTCTTTCTCCCAAGTATTCATCCTACTTTCCCAATGCCTTTTGAACTTATAACATTTTTACTTTTTCAAAACCTTTGGCTACATGAAGAAACCATAAAAACAAATATAAATGACATATATCACAAAGTAAATACCTCCAGGTTTAAATCTTTAAACCATATGCTTTATGTTAAATATCAAAGTAAAGTTTTGACTTTTATGCATAAAGCAATTTATATGCATTGGAGAGCAAAAAAAAAATGAGGAGGGTAGACTCGCAAATTGCAGCTTCAAATCCAAAGGCTCTTATAAGGAGCGTGGCCCAAAGGAGTGTGTAGGTCCTTGTTGGAGAATCGTAGATGCATTTTTTGGGGTTGCTGGCATTGCCTCTCACTACAAAAAAACCTGCCAAGTACTCCTGTGTGTGGGCCATCTCTTTGAGATATGATTCACTTACTTATGGCGAAATCGACATACACTTACCAATAATGAAGGAGATCGACTCTTCACTTATGCATATATCAGATGCTCCTTCATATGCATACAAATCATCGATTTTGTTGGTAGTAGAAGCGCAACAATTCTCAGGAGATGAGTTCAATCCTTTAAGGCCTATGAAAACGTGGTTGATTCAGATTCCAAAGCTCGAAAGTCTCCAGTCAACAAATGCAAATCATCACCCCTTTTAGCTTCCAAATTCAAATGGATCATAATTTATGCATGCCCCTTACTTTTACTCTTACTGCTTGCCCACACTTTTCACCTTCTACCCGGTCGTTGGTTCCATGGCATCAAGCATGCTGTTATGGTTGGCGACTCAGAGTTGTCTATTTATGAGAAAGGACTCATGAAATATGACATTACGTATCAACAAGTGTTGGCCAAAGCAGAGAAGTCCTGGATCAACAAAACTCACAGACATTTCAATTCTATGGAGGAAAGAAATATTAATTGTTGAATGGAGCAGCTTCATATATTTCTAACAGAGCGAGTCGGCATTGGAGCAGCTTCATACATTCTCAACCGAATAACCCTGATATTATAGTTGTGAATGATTTCTTAGGGATAAAATAGATCTAAACTAGATCTATACAATTCATAAACCAAACCCTCTAGAAGGAAGGTGAGAACTTGCAGAATTGGAACTCTATATCCACCGGTTCTTCGTGAGACTTTTGACAACTTTCTACAAATATTATTTGAATATCTGGCTTACTAGACAATTGGAATTTGAATAAAATTTTGTAAATATGGAAAACTTATCGATTTGTTTTCAACCAATCCAGAAAATGGCATGCAGTAATTTCTGAAGGAAAATTAAATTATGCTCTTGCTTGTAGAGGTTCAGATTACTGGATATTTGAGCAGTCGCTACAGTATATCTATGTCTCCCTTGATTTAGATCTGTGACTCAGACAGGTGGGCGATAAATGAAGGATCTTTGCTTCTTCTTCTAATCTACAAGTGGCCTCTTCAATCTGCAGCGAGATTTTCTCCTTGCTCTTGCACCTCTTCCGATAGGGCGTTACATACAACGAATTCCTGGTGACAACTCCTTTTGCCAGGCTATCTTTCTACTTCTATCCCTAGCCATATTTTCATTTTATTGGCCATCTTTTATAAACTCTCTTCCACTCTTGGGTTCTCAAGGCCGAGAAGAGGCACGCGTAACCTATTTGTGAAACATTTTCCCTTGATCATGTACCTACTTCTATCAAAAAATGTGGATCTGATATTGCAAATTGAAGTGTACAGATCTCAAACTTCACTGACACCGACACTTGGTGTATGTATCTCAATACAATAGCTTAGAATAATTGCCAGATCTATATGATTATTTGTACAATTTTACAATATATTTGAGATCCTTTTGATTTCAGACCTGGATTTTCACAAATAGAGCTACAACCCAAATAATTTAAAATAGATCTGAAAGTAAATAAAACTCTATGAATTTCTCACAGAAAACAATGCGCTACCAATGTTAATAAATAGAACACACCAAATCAGAGATAAACCTCTCAAGGATCCTCTGAATTAAGTTAGATCGATGTTTCTTTCTTCCATTTCCCTTGATCAGCGTTGCAACCATCCAATTTGATTTGTTCCTAGCCTCATTATCAATAGTAATTGTTGAGTAATTTGAGTAATTTTTGGTTTCCTCTATGATGTAGCTCGTGTGCCAATTTGCACATCTTTCGTTGCATGCTCTTGCTGCACTTTAGCTTCCATGGAAAACTACAATGGATCTCAATATTACCAAGCCCTTAAGAACTATAAGAGTTTTGATACTTTCATCATCTTTTCACCATGGCTCTGATACCAATTGATAAAACATAAACAAGAACAATAACATGGCGGAAAAGGCTTACTAGCCAACACTCAATGTATTCACTCCAATGTTACATATTTATAGTACAATGGGTGATGCCACCTCATAGAGAGATTTGCTCTAGATCCTAAAATCATGCATGATGACTAGGCTAGACAATCTTAACTAAATCATTAGTCATCACTTGAGGATATATTATTAATATCCTAAATGAATAATACAAACATAGGTGACAATTTAGAATTAGTGATTGGTAAAGGTAAGTCATTGGCTAACAATGAAGTGGCAAGAAACAAGTGTTATTCATTCATTGATCGCTTCTCCATATATAACAAAGTGTCAATTGTTGTGGAAGATCATTTGACAACAAAATTTGTTTCAGAATTTGGGTCATTTGCATATAGATTTATGTTGTTTGGATTAAAAAATGCTCCAATAGTTTTCTCAAGAATTGTGGTAAAATAATTTCAAGAATACAATTATAAGACCATGGTAGTATACTTTGAAAATTGGACTGTCTGCATCCTTTTCAAAGACCATATCAAATGTCTCATAATGATGCTTGAATAGTGTCGACATATCCATATGTCCTTAACTATAAATAAGTGCATATTGCATACACCAATTGGAATTTTGTTGGCCCATGTGGTATGCAAAGATGAAAGAAAATTCGATATGGAAAAAATAAAAGTGATTGTCGACCTAAAACCATCAATAAATCAAAATCATATCAAGATATTCCTTGAACATATTGGATACTATAGAAATTTTATAAGGAACTATTCTAAAATTACTTTCCCCATTGACAATCTTCTCAGAAAAGATGGTGAGTTCATATGGAGCTAGGAATGCAATGAGCCTTTTGAAACAATAAAGAGAAAATTGGTAGAATCCCCCATTTTGAGGCTCCCCAATTGAGAAAAGTACTTTAATGTTCATGTGGATGCATCGAATGTGGTAGTTGGAGCAGTATTTGATGAACTAGGTGATGACACATCTGACCATCCCAATGCATATGTCAGATGGAAGCTCAAGAATGCAGAATTCAAATACTTGACCACGCACAAAGAGAGAGGGATTAGTGATGATGTTTTTCCTTAAAAAATTATGTCATTATTTATTGGAAAATCCATTCACATTTTATACTAACTACCATGACCTAAAATACCTAGTAAATAATTTTGTGCACCAAGGAAGAATATGTCGATGGCTATTACTATTTCAGGAATTCGACTTCAATGTTTTGGTCTGACTAGGTAAAAATAAAATTGGACTTTACCACCTATCTTGACCTGAAACAAGTGAATACCCCATAGGGATTGATGATGATCTACCAGATGATCATCTACTTCTATTCACAATTTCCCCTATAGAATTTACAGAAATAGTTCAATTCTTAGAAGAAGGAAAGACACCTAAATATCTCCCAAAGAAAAAGAATAAAATATGGTAATCAAGGTTTCCCCATTCACATTGATGAATATATTTTTATATTAGTTGGAACCTGATGATACCTTAAGAAGATGTGATCTAGAAAATGAATAGGAGGGAATAATGTAGGAAGTGCATGTGGGCCATGTGGGTGGTCATTACCAAGCAGATACAACTGCAATAAAGATCCTTCAAGAAATAATTTGGTGGCTGAATTTTCATAAGGATTGTCAAGTGAAAGTGAAAAAATGTGACATTTTCCAATGCATGGGTCGATTGCTAAGAAGAAATGAAATTACCCTACACTCGGTAAACCCTTATTTATTGTTTGAAATTTGGGAAATCGACTTTGTTGGTCCATTTACAAAAAGAATATTGGAAGGAGAAAAATATATAATCACAGTGATCAAGTATCTCACAAAGTGGGTTGAGGCAAAGACAGTCCAATCATGTACTAAGGAAATCACATCCAAATTTATATATGAAAATATTGTTACAATATTAAGATGCCCCTTTACTATCATTAACAACCAAGGAACACATTTCATCAATGGAACAATCCAAATACTACTACATAAATTCATGATCAATCATGGGAAAAATGTTTCCTATCATCCACAAGAAAATAGGGTGGTCGAATCATTCAACAAAACCTTACACAAAGGATTGACTAAAATTTGCATCATCAACCGTTATGACTGGGATGATAAGGTGAAAACAATATAATGGGTATACATGAGTGTATATAATATATCAACTAACCAAACACCCTTGAAACTAGCATATGGGAAAGAAGTTGTAGCTCCTTTGTAGTTATGGAAAAATGTATAAAGGGTGTCTTATGCCCTCAGTTCTGACTTTACATTAAGAACACAAGAATGCTTCAATCAATTGATAAATTTGGAATAAGAAAGGTTGATTTCTCTTCACCATCAGAAGTACAGAAGTAGAAACAAAATGCATGGCATGGAAGACACCTCAAGAAGAAGGACATCAAAATAGGTGATTTGGTATTATTATATGACAGTCATGTATAAGGAAAACTACTAAAAACTTGAAACTACCTGGTTGGGGACATACATTATTGAAGGCATCTGACCAACTAACACAGTTCAACTAAGAACACTGCAAGGGAACGGCCCATTTCTAAAAGTGGTCAATGGGGCCTGATTAAAAAAGTACATTACATAAAAACCAATATGATTGTTGGTGAAAATTTTTTCAAAGGAACCAACATGCATCGACTAAGTTGAAAACTGTAGCACACCCTTTCAGCTACCATGGCTTAATCTCTCTTAAAAGGAAACTTTAACACCACATGGTACATAACTCATACAGGTATTATATAATCCACATGCATTTAAACAAATAAACACATTCTACACAGAGTATTCATATGAGTTACTGCCATAATTAAAAATCAATAGCATTTCATACTAATTCATATACACAGCAGAAATCATGATAACATAAATAGTAGATTCATGCAAAAACATGATTAAAACATAATCAGATACTCATCGTTTAGCAGTGGTAGAATCCACCAACCAAGTGGAGGCCTTCCACGAACCTCCCAGCCTTAGACGACACTGCTCATCAGCTCAGCAGTGAGTCACCCCCGAGCTAGGACTACGCTCCACCCTGAGACAAGGAATCCTAGGTTAGGCTGAGGTTACAGGGAAAACAACACACAGCCACAGGAAGGGATTCTCTCCCAGGAACCACCCAAACTCACTGCCCACAGACCCTCATTCCCCACATGCCTGTTCCACCCCAGGAGTATACACCTTCTCTGTCACCTAGACAGTCCTTCGACTGCTAACCTCCCTTGCCTTGGGTTACAGCAACAGACTAGACTAGAAGTCTCCGGGCTCTATGTCAGCTATAAGGTTCCTTCCAGGAGTTCTCTCCTTCCTCTGTGCACTCTCTCGCCTGGAGAGAATCGCTCATAGGTCAACAAACCTCCCATGCAATCCAGCACTGCGTGGCCACACAACCAATGAAAAAACAGACATGGCTTTTTTCGACAGGCTCAGCAATGGAAAAATGGCTCAGGGCCATGGCTTCAGAACAAAGATCTCATGCACAAGCTTGATCTCGGGCAATGGATGCACACAGATTCTCCAGACACAACACGGGATTTTTCGATTCAAACAGAGGTAAAACCGGCTCTTTCAGAATCCATCATAGGCTTCTCGTTCAGTACGCAGGTATACATAGGTTTTTTAGTTCAGAAGGTGTACGAGGTTTTTCTGCAGAGCTCGGGTCAATCGTACTTCTCATAGCCCGTACACCCTCAAGAAATCCACTCGAATGAGAGAGTGAACCCCCCTCACGGTCCACCCAAACTGTTTTATTCGAATGCACTAGGGTCAACACTTGTCACCCTGGAGACTGCATGCGTTCCACCAGCACGCATCACCTTCCCTTAGTCAAGAACTTAGGATAAAAAAATACAAATGGAACATGTTCTTTTGGAATAATAATAAAATATTATTCCTAGGCTTAACCCCCCCCCTAGGCTAAACACTTAGCCCCTTTTCCCACCTTCCATCCCCTAATCCCTTGCCTTCTCTGTGGAAACTTAGTCCCCCTTCACTCATTCATTGTGGTCGATCTGCACCTGGCGGTGTTTACAATTTTATTAAATGTTTTTGCATATATACAAGTACA
>ML798159.1:149463-171935 GCA_009831015.1 Picea engelmannii
ACCCATTATTGTAGGCGAATTCTACCAAATACAGGTAGTCTTCCCACCTTGATGGTTTGTCCATCACATACATTCTCAGTATGTCTTCTATTACCCTATTCACCCTCTCTGTCTGACCATCAGACTCAGGATGATACGCTGTAATAAAGTTCAGATTCATTCTGAATCCCTTGAACAGTCCTTTCTATAAATTTGAGGTGAATTTTGGGTCCCTATCAGAAACAATTGTCTTAGGAATTCCATGAAAGCGTGCAACTTCTTTTAAAAAGATATTAGCAACATTCGCTACCCTGTGGGTGGTTTTCAGTGGAATAAAATGGGTGGCTTTAGTAAGCTTGTCCACCACCACCATGATTGAATCATGCTACTTGTTGGTTCTAGGTAGTCTGGTCATAAAATCCATTGTTACCACGTTCCATTTCCACTCAGGAATGGGTAAAGGCTGCAACAACCCTGCTGGGTGTCTATGCTCAGCCTTAACCTTCTGGCACTCCATACATCTGGCGATGTATTCAGAAATTTCTTTCTTCATACCCGGCCAAAAATAATGGCTTTTGACAGCTACCACAGTCTTCTGATATCCAGGATGTCCAGCATAAGCCATGTTATGCATCTCCTTTAGAATTGCCAGCTTCAATTCTTGGACATTGGGTACATACACTATGTTTTTATACAGAAGTAAACCTTTAGTTCCCAAGGTGTAACTTTCCTTGGTCTGTGATCTCTCGCGCTGATGTAGCTTTGCTACAAGACTTCTGTACTGCAAATCAGTATTTGCAGCTTCCAAAATTTTGTCTTTCATCTTAGTCCTATACATGCTAATGGCTATAGCATGTATTTCGTGCACTTTTCTGTTGAGTGCATCAACCACCTTATCTTCTTTCCCTTTGATATGCTTGATATCAAAGTCATATTCGCACAGAAACTCCAGCCATCTTGTTTGCCTCGCATTTAAAGTCACCTGATCAAATAAATACTTCAAACCGGTGTGGTTTTTTCTTAATTCGAATCTCCTTCCCATGAGGTAATGTCTCCATTTCCTCAAGGCATGGATGATTGTTGCTAGATATAAATCGTGAGTGGCATAATTCCTTTCATGCTCTTTCATATTTCGGCACTCATAACAAATTACAAATCCCTCTTGGCTGAGAACTCCTCCCAGCCCCTCCTTACACGCATCTGTGCACACTACGTAATCCTTATTTGGATCTGCAATCTTCAGGATTGGAGCACTGGTTAGTAGCTACTTCAATCGCTAGAAGCTGCTCTCACATTCTTCAGTCCACTGGAACTTCTTCTCCTTAATTTGCAAGGAAGTGGTAGGGTGAGCTATCTTTGAGAATCTGGCTATAAACCTTCTGTAGTAGCCTGCCAAACCCATAAAATATCTAAATTCTGCCACATTCCTTGGCGCTGACCATTCTCGAATGGCCTCAACCTTCTCAGGATCCACAACGATCCCTTCCTTTGATATAATGTGCCCCAAGTAATGAATTTGCCTTTGGTAAAATGAGCACTTTCTCAGTTTTGCGTACAACTGGTGTTCTCTCAACACCTGCAGCACCATTTTTAGGTGTTGTTCATGTTCTTACTTTGTCTTGGAATACACCAAGATATCGTCCAGGAAGACTATGACAAACTTGTCCAAATAATCTCTGAACACTCCATTCATTAAGCAAATGAAAACAACAGGTGCATTTGTCAGTCCAAATGGCACCACTGTGAATTCATAATGACCATACCTTGTTCTAAAGGTGGTCTTGCTAATGTCCTCATCATTTATTCTCACTTGGTGATATCCATATCTGAGATCTATTTTTGAAAATATTTATGCATCCTTCAACTAATCAAAAAGATCATCAATCCTTGGCAGAGGATACTTGTTGTTGATAGTGACCTTATTCAACTATCGGAAATCAATGCATAGTCTAAACGTCCCATATTTCTTCTTCATGAATAGGACCAGGGCTCCCCAAGGTGACACACTAGGGCAAATGTATCCCTTCTTTAGTAGCTCTTTTATATGCAATTGCAACTCTTTCAGCTCTAGCGTACTCATTCTATAAGGAGCCTTCGAAACTGGAGCTGCTCCAGGCATCAAATTTATAGAAAAATCGATGTCCCTCTTCGGAGGTAGTCTAGGTACCTCCTGAAATACATCCTTGAATTCTTTAAGTACCTCGTGATCTTCCAGATTCGATACTACATCTCGGTATGCTTCTTCCACCCGAGCTTCATATAATTGACAGCCTTTCTGGTAACATTTCTTCAGCTGCATGGCTGAGATTTCCCTAACAGCCACAGCTCTGGGAATTCCTTGGACTGTTACCAGATTTCCCTCTTCGTTCAGGCAGGTAAACCTCTTGTTACAGCAATCCAGAAGGGCATGGTGCTGGTCCAACTAGTCCATCCCAATTAAGCAATCGTATGAGCCTAAAGGAAAAATGTTCAATTCAGCCTTAGTGCTCATTCCTTTCATGTCCACTGAACAAGACTTAACCAATTCAGTGACCTTCCTCTTGGTCCCTGTGCCCAACTTCACTAACCAAGACTTTTCATGTTTGCTTCTTGTTAAATGCAAACTTTCCACCACTCTAGGATTTATATAACTATGGCTAGCCCCTGAATCAATTAAAATAACAAGTGGTCGGTTGTTGATCGTACCTTCCACTTCAATCATGTGCGATTGAAATTTTGCTTGTTTGTTGTCCAGGGCTACGTAGATCCTTGGCATTCTGCTACCCATATCCTCCATTGTTTCAGCTTGTCGAACAGTATGAACAGTTCTTGATTTGTCTTTTTTGTGGGGGCAGTCTCTGTACCTATGATTCCCTTTACAACCCCAACACTCCATAGGTGGAGACCTTGGCATCTGCTCACTCCCTTCAACTTTCCTGGGTTCTCTAAGATATGACTGTCCCCAAGGGCTGTTCTTGAAAAAGAGTGGCATGTTTCCCTTCTGCCTCTGTTCTTTCTTAAACCTCTTATGGTCATCCCAAGCCTTCTGAAAGGTAGGCTTTTCTCTTTGTTGTTCGTATAAGCATTTCTCCCTTCTTATTGTTTCTTCCATAGTCTTAGGATCATCATATTGAATCTTGTCACCAATGGAAGGTGGCAGTCCACTCAGATACCTCTGAATTTTAACAGCCTCGTCTTTGATGAATGGAACATACTTCAGTAGTTCCAGAAAACTTCGTTCATACTCATCAATGGTCATACTGCCCAACTTGAGTTCGAAGAACTCCTTCATCTTTCTGTCATAGTATCTTTTGGTCAAGTATTTCTTCTCAAAATACCTCTTAAAATCCTTCCACGTGACCTCTTTCTCTCTGATGTGTTGCACCTGCACCAATTGATCCCACCACATGGATTCTTTTCCTTTCAGCTGGTACATTGCAATTCTTCCTTCTGCATGGGCAGAATAATTCTGTAGTTGGAAGTATTGCTTTATACCCAACAACCATATTTCGACATCTTCTTCCTTCTTATGTTCACCATCAAACATAGGCGGTTTAATCTTGTTGATTTCCCCTTTCAATTCATCCCTTCCATATTTTCGATGCTTTCTGGTAGGAGACGATCTCGAACTATTGCGTGTTCCCCTACTGGAATGTCTTTGGGAGTGACTAAGATGTTGGCTACCACTCCTCGACCTCCTTTTCCTCTCAAGAGTCCTAACGCTTCTTGATCTCCTTCTTCTCCTAGGGGTTCTGTGACTCTACATCTTACTTGAGTCACTTCCCTTCTCGAGTTTCCTCTCTATTCTTTCCAGGATCTTCAAAAAATTTAAGTTTAATACACCCTGTCGATCCCTGACTTTCATGAGCTTTCGGCTATCAACTCAGTGAGTCTGGGCCTCTCTTTGCAATCCTTCAATGATTTTCATTATGTGTCCTTCCTTATTCTTTTATTTTTCGTGCCCATTGGAGTTCGATCCTTCCACTTCCACATTGACATCCTTTCCTTCTCGTTCGTCTCCTGTTTCGGAGGCAATCTGCACCTTTTCCCATTCCATACTCAGCGTTGGTTAACTGGAGTCCTGACCCTCATTGAACTCTGCACACGCACTGTGCAATTCAATTCGAAGTTTTTCAGGCCATTAAAACTTCATGAACAATCCACAACATGTATATGCCAATATGAACAACAAAAGACATTTCGATTCAAATAAGTTTTCTGAGCTCTCATTCGGATCTGCAATTTTCTGGTCTTCGAAACTTTAGTTTTCGGCCTTTTGGGACTTTTGGGCCTTCGGGTTTTCGATACCTGGGACTTCGGGTTTTCGGCACCCGAGATTTCATTTTGCAGTGACTCCCAACCTTTTATCATTTCAATTCCTGAATTCTGAAAAATTAGTTTCCTTATTCTCCGGGCCCACAACATAGTTATTGTCTTTAAAATCCGCTACGATTCTTCTATCTTCGAAGATTTTGGGACTTCGGGACTTCGGATTTTCATTCCATGAGGCTTTTAGACTTGCTTTCCTTTCCAACCCCCGACTTCCGAAATTCCGATTTACTTTACCCTCCAGGCCCACATAGCACAGTGGTCACCCACAACCACGGTGGCACATGGCACGTTCATGAGGGTCCACGTCACTTTTAACGACATCATAGGGTCCCACCACTCTCGCTTTTCTTCTCAACCCACTAGCATGTGGTACATCTCCATGTGTCCACGTCCATTCCTAGTAAAATCCAATGGTCAGATCTTTCTCAGATCTACGGCGCAAATCCTTTCGGCGTTTCCAGTTTCGGGCATCGAAAGTTCGTGCATCCACACATCTTGAACTTCCATTTACCGAAATCCCAAAATCACTGTCTATTTAACTACTTGATCCAACATTCAATTTCTTCTCCCCACAATCTACGGTGTAGGTTGTTTCAGGATTTCGGGGTTTTGGGTTTCAGAGTTGTTCACCTCTCCTCACTTCCCATCTCCCAAAATGTCGATTTCTTCCTGGACAATTAACGGTCCAGATCTCTCTTAGATCGACGGTTATGATCCAATCATGAATTCACGTTTCGTGAATTCTCACGAACTCACCCTTTGACCATTTCAAGTTACGAGTCAATGAAAGTTTGATCGCTCTCCAGGCGTTCTTTCTGATGGATGGTCCTGACTAATTCGGGATTTTGCGTATCGCGATTTCCACATTCCTGTGAAATTCCAAAGGGATTTAAACCCCGTGCACACTTTCCATATCTGACGGTCACGAGGGTTCACCTTCCCTCCTGAACAAATCCTAAAGCTCCAACACTTCTAGTGTGGAGTCCTCTTTCCCTGTGTACTTATACCACACTGGTTGCGGTTTCATAACGCCGCTATACCTCCTGAGCTTAAAAACTCGTCAAGTAACTCCTTGACACTTTGGAGCAAACCGAGGTCTAAAATTGGCCTTCCAGACCCAATTTCACCTTGCATTCTTGGTCCAAATACTGCTCCACTAGCCCATCTAGGATCAGTGTCAAAACCTTGGCTCTGATACCAAACTGTAGCGCACCCTTTCAACTACCATGGCTTAATCGCTCTTAAAAGGAAACTTTAACACCACATGGTACATAACTCATACAGGTATTATATAATCCACATGCATTTAAACAAATAAACACATTCTACACAGAGTATTCATATGAGTTACTGCCATAATTAATAATCAATAGTGTTTCATACTAATTCATATACACAGCGGAAATCATGATAACATAAACAGTAGAGTCATGCAAAAACATGATTAAAACATAATCAGATACTTATCTTTTAACAGTGGTAGAATCCACCAACCAAGTGTAGGACTTCCACGAACCTCCCAGCCTTATACCACACTGCTCATCAGCTCAGCAGTGAGTCACCCCCGAGTTGGGACTAAGCTCCACCCTGAGACAAGGAATCCTAGGTTAGGCTGAGGTTACAGGGAAAACAGCACACAGCCACAGGAAGGGATTCTCTCCCAAGAACCACCCACACTCACTGCCCACAGACCCTCATTCCCCACATGCTTGTTCCACCCCAGGAGTATACACCTTCTCTATCACATGGATAGTCCTTCAACTGCTAACCTCCCTTGCCTTGGGTTACAGCAACAGACCAGACCGGAAGTCTCCGGGCTCTGTGGCAGCTACAGGGTTCCTTCCAAGAGTTCTCTCCTTCCTCTGCGCACTCTCTCGCCTAGAGAGAATTGCTCACGGGTCAACAAACCTCCCACCCAGTGCAGCATTGCGTGGCCACACAACCAACAGAAAAACAGACACGTCTTTTTTCCACAGGCTCAGGAATGGAAAAATGGCTCAAGGTCACAGCTTCGGAACAACGATCTCAAACACAGGCTCGATCTCGGGTAGTGGATGCACACGGATTCGCCAGACACAAGACGATCTTTTTCGATTCAAACAGAGGTGAAACCGGCTCTTTCAGAATCGATCACAGGCTTCTCATTTAGTACAGAGGTATACACGGGTTTTTTAGTTCAGAAGGTGTACGAGGTTTTTCTGCAGAGCTCGGTTCAGTCGTACTGCTCAGAGCCCATACACCCTCAGGTAATCTGCTCGAATGAGAGAGTGAAGCCCCCTCACAGTCCACCCAAATTGTTTTATTCGCATGCACCAGGGTCAACACTTGTCGCCCTGGAGACTGCATGCGTTCCACCAGCACGCATCACCTTCCCTTGGTCAGGAACTTAGGATAAAAAAATATAAATGGCACATGTTCTTTTGGAATAATAATAAAATATTATTCCTAGGCTAAACACTTAGCCCCTTTTCCCACCTTCCAACCCATAATCCCTTGCCTTCTCTGTGGAAACTCAGTCCCCCTTCACTCATTCATCATGGTCGGTCTGCACCTAGCGGTGTTTACAATTTTATTAAATGTTTTTGCATATATATAAGTACAAAATCAGGCCCTTGGCCTCCAACCCTTAGGCTCTCTAGCCCAACAATCACATAAACCCATCGGCTTATACAAACTTGGCTCACCAGCCTATAACACATATTTACAATTCATTTCATACATCAGATTTACAACTGGGCTCGGCCTTGGGGACATTACAAAAACCACTTGTGGCAGCCTAAGTCTCTGAATAAAACTTGTTGAAGAAAAAAGAGAAAGATAAGAAAGAAACATAATAAAAAAATCAAAATAAAATAAAATAAAAGTCTTCAATAAAATAGTCAGTTAGGAAGAGTTAGGTATGGAACTATTGAATCATAGGGAACTAATTAAAAAAGCATTACCTTCCATAAATCAACAATAAGAACTATCTCTCAGCCAATTCATCAAAGAGAGAAATGTAAAAAGATCAAATCCCTTGGAAAGAACAATGATCAGACCAGTCAGATAAGAAGTTGACAAAGTTCACAACTTAGAGGCAGGGTCTAAGAGAAGTTTTGAATAAACAGGAAATATATTCAAGCAAGCATGAACCTTATAAACCATGTGAGCATGAAAATTATAAATCAAGTGAGCATGAATCTTATAAATCAAGTGAATGAGAGTACAAAACCATCAAAGAAATCAAAATTGACCGACATAGAATATTCAACTATGGAAAAAGAAGGATATACAAAGTTGAAAGAAATAGAAAATATGACCTGGTCAATTGGTCCAACCGGTGACTTTGGATCAACTAGAAGTGCCACTGACTTGAAAAAAGTGAAAAAGTTTACTGAGTTGAAAGACTTGACCATAATGAATGAGTCGACAAAGTCAAAAAACTCCATCAAAAAGGAAAAATGAACTCAATCAATAACACCAACCAATGTAGAAACTTCAACTCAACCAAATTTCGGTTAGACATTGTTTACCATCAACTACCCATCAATACCATTGACTACTCACATGAACAAACATTAGTGCCTCTCATAAATGACGAAGCTTGTCAATCATTGTTTCCCACACTCAAATTTAATATGCATCAAGTCGTCACACCTATAAAAATCGATGAGTAATATGACTTTGTTACTTTGTTGTTTACTCCCAAGCGATCGAGCGACCAAACTCAAACCCTTGAAATCGATCGCCCAACTATTGCAATTCTAAAACCAACAAACATGGCTGACTAAGAAAATCTTGCAAGAATGTGGAGAATGAGGGGATAGATGTAAGAAAACTCAGTGGAGCCTTGCACAAAATAATATTTTGCAGGGCATCCATGTTGAACTCTAAATAAAAATGCATAACATCAGACAAGCCCGAATGTAGGACATCCCCAAGGAAAAAAAATAGAACAATTTCATTGTTTGGGTTATGGATGCCAACACATGGAAAGAAGAAATTGAAATTCTCAACCACACTCATATTCAAAACTACTTGGGAGACCCACAAATCATAGACCTTGGGGGTTGGAAAGAAGAGGTGACCCAGTTTATCATCATTTGGTACCATGGAGGCCATATATGGTTGGATTTCCTAGTCAGAATCACAAGTGGCTTGATTCACATAATCATAGTCTTGCTTCATGTAGGAGAACACATGCCCAAAAACCCTGACCCAACTTATTGGATACAACGTCTCACAAGGTCAAAAACAGTAAGGAATTTGAAGGGCTTTCTCATAAATTAGGTTGAACACCCATTTTCTAAATGGGAATACATGATCATCTTACTTTTTTTTAGTACCATAGGTAAGGCATCATAAGTTAATCTCACAATGTTGGAAGCTATACAATTCTTTCAATAAAGTGTTTCCATGTTTAATTGGTCGAAACAACCGGTGACTATCATCAAAACCAATTTCAAGGAATGTTAGGAACAAGGGAAATCCAATAGGATCCCCTCTCTATTGATTTAGTTTTCTATAATCCAAGTCATTCTAGTCAATGAGGTTGTATTCATAAGAAAAATAATACCAACCATGAACAATTATCAAGTTTTTTCACCTAGTGCAACATGATCGTTGGAGTCCCTCTTCATTGACATATTGTTTACAAATTGGGTCTAAAATATCAAGAACACCTCCCATAGATGGATATTCAAACACATAGTTTGAAAATAATTACCCAGACCATGCCACATTCAACTCTACATGAAATGACCAAATTTTGGTGTAGGAATGACTTGTCATCGACTCCAAAAAAATTATCCTACCAACAGACTCAATTGGAAATATCTGAAGAACTAGAAAGAGAAAAAAACACAAAGTTTCCAATCCTTGCAATAGTCCTTGAGGAGGATCTTCCAATCATAATTCCTATTACAAATTTAAATATGGAGGAAGAAAAAGAGGATAAACTTTACCCCATTCCATTTGTCAATAACCTAAACAATCTGGTTAGTTCCCCTATCTAGAGAACCTAGAAAAAAAGGAAGCAACCAGTGATGGAGGCACCTCAACCAGTCAAATTAGTTCCAAACCCACTTGACATTGATTGGTAGAGAATCCTTCAGACTGGCAAACCAATCAAATTTGATGACCCAATAATGAAAGAAATGTTTGAAAATATTGCTCATAATATACTCGAACAAGTCGAAAAGAAGGGTGAAATGACTCGGTAGGAGGTGGATACAACTTGAAAAATATTAAAATAAAGTGTGGGGCATGTGTACAATGAATAAATGACCAAAATCAAAGAGATTTGGGATAGATTAGAAAAACCAAAAACATCCCTAGTAAAGAATATAGAGACCAGGTAACAAAAAATGAAAATGTTGGAAAATTAGTAGGAGACAAGTACTAGTTGGACTCATCCTCCTCGCTTTGGTTGATAAAGAAAAAATCACACAACCCAAAACTCCAATGTTGTACCAAATAAATAAAGGACAAGTAAACAATCGATCAACCTCACATGGGAATCCTCACCCTTTGAGCCTGCCAAGACCATTGAAGAGAAACGACCAATCGAAAATCCACTGACGCAATAGAGAAAGAAAATGAAGGCTATATTTCAATTTTATTTTGAAGGAACATTAATGGACCAGGACAATGAAGAAGAAAATGGGAAGTCGACTCATTCCAATGAGAAATAACAAGAACAATAGAACCCACCGCATCAATTCAACTCACGCCAACTGAGAATAGAAGGAATAGGTAAATCAAGAAGGTTAGGGATACTTTCATCATTGGGACATAGAATAGAATTAAAAGCATGCAAGAGAAAACCTATTTACATGAGTAGTTGGTCCAGCGTACATAGCCAATACAATTGTATTTAACTAAGCAAGTTTTTATTCAACAAACCGACCAACTAGTGACATAGAAACAACAAAATCAACAAATAAAGAAGGAGCATAAAAAATATTTGGGTCCAGAAGATACAACAAAACACTCAAATGTGTGGAAACAGACTCACAAGACAACCAACCAGGGGCCAATGAGAAATTTGAACTCTCTTCTAGAGCAGTTGACATGAAAAAAAATAACTATTTAATGGCCAAGCACAAATACACCAGCATAACCACCCACAAATAACCCATATCTACCACTCTACTCTTGAGCCATCACAACTACTTTTAAGGTCCAAGAATAAGAAGACAAAACATAGGAAAAAAATCACCTCTTTAGTCACCACTTTCATAACTTTCTGTGGGAGAATTTTCACTTCCCACATAAATTATCTTTGACCTACCTACTATTTTTTACAATCAAATTTTAGATTTGTACAATGAAGTCACAAAAGAATAAGTTTCTAGATGGAAGTGTGTAATGAAGGATGGAGAAAATATGATGGAAATAAAAGACAAGGAACATGACACATGGAAAAATTGCATTGACCTAGAAATAGAAAAACTCATTCTAGATTCATCAAGTGAAGAGCTTGACTGACTCAACTCCATTAAGAAACTGGTCGAGTATCTAGCGAAGTTGAACCTGTAGGTGCAACAAGAAAATAAATAATTGAGGGAGGAGAATAAGAAGGTGAAGCAGTAGCACATCCAAATGATTAAATCAAACCACCAGCTCATGATCAACTACACTTCAATCATACTACAATTGGAATATGAAAATTTTAAAGAGATATGACATAGCCTGGATACATTAATTGATCAAGTTGCTACACTTAACACTATAATAAGTAATTAACCAACTTACTTCATCTCTTCCTTCAACAAATTTGAAGCATAAAGAAGCATGCTCGATGAGTTAACAACAAAGAAAAATATGACAACAAAATCTAGAATGAGAACAACTTTGGCTACATAGATCAACAAGGAAAAAGAGCTCAAAATAGAACTTACACAACAAGAGTGCTAGTGGTCCAGAGAGGGTAAGAAATCCCAATTGGAAATTGAGAATGTTATGGAACATCTCGATGAGGTTGTCAAAAAAGAAGAGCATGCTAAGGAAAATTTTAATCCTACCTAGAATACAATACAAAACACCTCCATCACTGACAAGTGGAGTAATTGACATAGATGAAGTCACTTGGAGTCTAGGCGCAATATTCAATTGAAAAATGACACCTTTTCCCAATACTTTCACAGACTGATGTCTCATATTTATCAAACCACTTTTTATCGTCTCCCACAACAGCCAACAAAATGACAATAATTGGCTCATGCCTCCCCTCCTTGATGCAGATTCCAGTTTCTTAGTCCAAGAATATAAAATTCTAATTTTTCGATTACCAACCATCATTCATCAACACTAGAAATGGAATTCGAAGGAGAAGATACATCAC
The DNA here is from genome assembly GCA_009831015.1 of Picea engelmannii. Taxonomy (NCBI): domain Eukaryota; kingdom Viridiplantae; phylum Streptophyta; class Pinopsida; order Pinales; family Pinaceae; genus Picea; species Picea engelmannii. Next base: position 161,078 of record ML798159.1, read on the forward strand.
GACTAGGAAAAAGTGCCAGAAAAATGGACTCGCAAGTACATCTTCATAGTTGTCCATAGACTATATGATAAGAGTCAGTTCCCCAACTAGAATAAACAGGTTAGCAAACAAATCCAACAAATTCTCCAGTAAAAGAATTAGAAATTCAACAAGCAGCCACAAAAGATCCATCCAAATGATCGACTCTATTTTCTCTATCTTCTTCAAAATTTTGTAATCTCATTCTCTGAATTTTTTGTAAATGTAAAAGTCACAATCTCCCCCTTGCTCGATACGAGCAAGGATTTGAGGTGGGGGGAGATGTTATAAGGGATAGTTGACTCTATCAACTAGACCTGATAGTTGACACAATCAAATATACAATTCGGTCAACTATCTAGTCGAATATGCAATTCAATCGACTATCAAGTTGAATATATGTAATTTGTTCAACTACCTACTCAGGTCGACTACCAAGGTAGTTAGGAAGTTTCAACTTTCTTGTAATTGAATGAGAAAGTATAAATATATGAATATGTAACATAGAAAGAGAAGGTTGTTGAGATACATAATAAAGTGCAGATTGATGTTCTCTCCATTACTTTGTGTATTATTTTATCTCTTGTCTATGTGTGTGATTTTATATTAGTTCAGTGTATCATATTTCTCTGTGTGAAGAACTACTCGTAACTTATGCATACAATTCCTTAGATTACAACAAAAACCTATACACTTTATACTCATAATAAATCAATACTTATGATCTGAATTTTAGGGGGTATATGGTCTAAATTCAAATGCAAAATTCATAAATCTATAAAGCTAATAGATTTCCCATGTGGATCAAGGAGATTCCCACCTCCTCATTAATTAATTGGGCTAATAGGTTATCGATATGGATCAAAGAGAGTTTCAACTCTCCATTATTGTATTGGGTTTTATTTTTCACTACTTAGTTAGTTGGGTAGTTAGATCTATTATTATAATAATAGAGACTTATTTTATGAGATATTTCCATTATTGTATTGGGATTTATTTTTCACTACTTAATTAGTTGGGTAGTTAGATCAATTATAATAATATAGACTCATTTAATGAGCTATTTTTTACTTTGACCAATGGACCATTTTGTAATTCTATATAAAGGCCTAGAAAACCTTCTCATAATATTAAGTTCCTCAGTTTGGCTTCTCTCATATTTTCTATTGTTCATTATGAGATTAATTAGCTCTGAGTGATTTACTAGTAATTAATTTTAGAGGTGACACTCCTCTTTGAGCCTCACCTTCCAAGTACTTTATTTACATGTTTGTTTTTGTTCATTCTTCTTTTCATGCAAGATTGACACGTCTAAGCTCCTCATATATCAGCATTCAAGTCATCCATATCTCAGCCCTCGAGATCCAGATCAATGGTATCAGAGTGGGTACGCTCTCCATAGGAACAAGGGTTTGAAGCATGTTGTGGGTTCAAAAATTTGCAACAATCACCAACCTCCATTTGGTACTATCAGAATCTATTTTCTGTGCCATACACTATAAGCATCATAGTTGGTCCACAGGAACTACAAGGTTTTGTTTTCACACTTGGATCTTCGTTCACCAGTACAAGGAGAACCATACATGAATTCACTACATCCATACATGGATTCATCTATACATGGATCGACTACATCCATTCTTCCATAAAATTTTCAACAAATTTGCATGGTGTCCATGTTGCCCATGGAGGTTCCACAACCTCTACAAAAACCCATGCTACTCTAAAAACCCTTTGCATCCTTTGTGTCCCTCTACACTTATACAAATTCAAAGAGGTGATGTGACCTCTACACAACATTTCAGAGGCTCTACCATAGCTCGTTCAAAATATCTCTTCAAGATATCAAATGGGTATTTCGCAGAATCTTATTTGGCTCCCTGGTTTGAGAGATATCATCGATTGAATCTTAGCATGTATTTGACCCAAGGAGGCTACACGTACCACCATATTCAACGGTATGTTTCTCTCTTCTTGGGAAACTAAATAAGGAGTTTCACATATGAATAGGAATATCTCTTCAATATCTCAAATGGGTATTTTGCATAATCTCATTTGGCTTCCTAGTTTGATAGATATCATCAATGGAATCTCAACATGTATTTAACCCAAGGAGGCCGAAAGTACCACCATATTCAACGATTTGTTTCTCCATTCTCACGAAAGTAAGGAATAAGCACCACATATGGTTGTAAATATCTCTTCAATACCTCAAATGGGTATTTCACGGAATCTCATTTGGCTTCCTGGTTTGAGAGATATCATCGATTGAATCTCAGCATGTATTTGACCCAAGGAGGTCGTGCGTACCACCATCTTCAATGGTCATTTTCTCCTTTCTCAAGAAGCTACAGAATGAGTTCCATTTATGGATGGAAATATCTCTTCAATAAATTAAATGGGTATTTTGTTGAATTTCATTTTGTTTCCTAGTTTGAGAGATATCACTGATTGAATATCTACATGTCTTTCTTCCAAAACAATTGTGCATCACTGGCACTTCAGCTAGTTTTTTCTTACTCTATGGGCCACCTCAGAACAAGCTCAATATACGAATGGAAATATGTCTTTAGTATTTCAAATGGGTCTTGAATATCACTTGTAGAAGAAGTTATGAATAAATTTGTAGGAGATTCAAAGCCTCGAGAGTCATGATTTTTCCATTTTTTATTAATGTAAATGGTTATGGGTCAACCACACAAAACCATTCCCTTCATTTGGAATTAAAATATTGTACTCATGGGTCTCTTTGTAGCATGGTCTAAATGATGGGGACCATCATTTTATAAGGGGGGAGGAATGATATGAATTTTAGGGGGTATATGATCTAAATTCGAATGCAAAAGTCATAAAGCTATAAAGCTAATAGATTTCCCATGTGGATCAAAGAGAAGCCCACCTCTCCATTAATTAATTGGGCTAACAAGTTGCCCATATGGGTCAAAGAGAGTCCCACCTCTCCATTATTGTATTGGGTTTTATTTTCCACTACTTAGTTAGTTGGGTAGTTAGATATATTATTATAATAATAGAGACTCATTTAATGAGATCTTTCTAGTATTGTATTGGGTTTTATTATCCACTACTTAGTTAGTTGGGTAGTTAGATCAATTATAATAATAAAGTCTAATTTAATGAGCTATTTTTTACTTTGTCCAATGGACCATTTTGTAATGCTATATAAGGCATAACAAACCTTTTCATAATATCAAGTTACTTATTTTGGCTTCTCTCATATTTTCTATTGTTCATTGTGAGATTAATTAGCTCTGAGTGATTTACTAGTAATTAGTTTTAGAAGTGAGGTTCCTCTTTGAGCCTCACCTCTCAAGTACTTCATTTACATGTTTTTTTTGTCCATGCTTCTTTTCATGCAAGACTGGGATGTCTAAGATCCTCCTGTCTTGGCATTCAATCCATCCAGATATCAACCCCCGAGATCTAGATCAACTTAGGAGAGACTCATGGATTCACTTAGTGTGTTTCCATTTTTTGAGGCCTCAACAATACCCCAATTCAGTCAACTCGGGGACTCTCTTTTAAATTTGTAATTTATCCTAGTCGATTAAACTCTACTCCTTTTACTTTGTTCTTTTTATGATTAATTAATTATTGTGTGTAGATTGATGAAAAACATTTATTTGATCTTTATCTTCACTAGCAATTTTAACAGTTCGTGTATTTGCTTCATCAAACTAGTTTGTCTTGCAAGTCAACTTCGTCCACATCTACTGCATGACATCTTTAGTACCTCTTGGTTTTAAATCGCTTTGACCTTTTTAAAAATATTTTTCAACTTTGTCTAGCGTACTTAAACTATTTTACATCATTGGTTTCCTCATAACTGAGTTTTGAGAAGAATTACATTTTCGCAAAGTATTGGGTTTGACGTGTAGCAACAGCCAATGAACCCTTTTTTGAGATTAAAATATCTCATTTATAAATCTTTCTAACATATATTAATGCATTAAAATACTATATAACATAGATGTGAGACAAGTATATAGAACTCAATTTCCACAAAGTAACATTCCAAGCAAGGCCTAGAATTGCATTGAAAATGTCTTTGAGCACAAAATTTTGTTCCTTCCAAAATGATATTCCCCTGGAAAAGATTTCCTGTAGGTTTTTAGGGATTGAAAACTCAATGAAACTTTTTAGAATTTGATTTCGAGTCTTACAAGTACGAAACTATTAGGTTAAAATATCCTTGAAAGAGGTTGTTCAACCACCCATTTGAAAGTCCTATTTGTCCTCTATACTAAAAAAAATACTTTTCTAATTGGGATTCGCATGAAAATGTTATATGTTTAAAAAGTTAAGTAACCAAAGAGATTTTCTTATGCTCAAATTACTTAATTTTCATTTGTCCTCTATACTCGTAAAAAAAATTGTTTTCTAATTGGGATTGGCATGAAAATGATACATGTTCAAAAAGTTAGGTAACCAAATAGCTTTGCTTATGCTCAAATTACTTAAGTTTCATCCTTTGAAAAAATTCTTTAAGTAAACTTGTTTACCTTTACATTTCATAAAATAGAAATTAAATTCTTATTTATTACGTCGTAGGTTTCATAAAATAGAAATGAAATTCTTATTTATTACTTCGTAGGCTATACTTATTGACAATGGTCAGAATTAACCCGTTTTTAATTACATATGGGTTTTTAATGGACAATATTTCATATGATCTAAATATTCTTAGTCGTCACAATAAATGAAAGACTGAGATTTCAAGCATTAACTTTCTTGCGTGATAAAAGATGTCAGTTTGTCATTCAAAATGGTGATTAACCTGATTAGCATAATAATAAAAAATGTTATTATTAATGAATTCACTTGCAGGTTTTTACTTGGCCTAGGTTTTTTTTTAAGAGGTTTAATTTTTTACTTGGTTTACCAGGTTTAGGTTTTTACTTAGCTAACATATAAAATTTGAGTTCAGGTAACCCAACACTTAACCTTTCATATACGCAGACGGGGGTGTGGTAAAATTTGAGTTTAGGTAACCCAAAATGTCTCTTAGTTATTGGGAAATCGAGAACTGGGGCGTTCTTGAGATTTCATGCATGAAGGAAGAGAAGCATTACTACATGGTCATGTATCTAATGGTGGAGTATCATAAATAAATGTCTCTTTGGGAAAACTCTAGATCGATACCAATCCAACACGTGAAGTTTTATATACACAGAGGGGTGTGTGGTAACCTTTGAGTTCAAGTAACCCGACATGTCTCTTAGTTATTCAGAAATATGGACCAGGGGTGTTCTTGATATTTCATGTCGGAATGAAGAGAAGTGTTAAACTCTGGATCGATACACTAATACACTGCTCTAAAATGCTCATTTTTTTGTTCAAATTGTTTGAGGAAAACTGTGAACTATGAAGATGAACATGAACTGAGAATTTGAAGACGAACGAAGAGGGATGCAAACGATGGAAAAAGGTCTAACAATTGCAAGATAAATCAAAGGCGATGAAAGAAATGCATAAATAGGTCAGCAAATAATGTCCTTGAGCGTCAATACTGTTAAGGAAAATACTTAATTACATCCTTAACTAGTTAGTTAGTTAGTTTACCGTTATAAGAGTTGGTAACTCTGTAATGTCTTGTAACCATATTGTATAACTATACATGTTCATATGAATAGAATACACATCAATAGTGTAGTGTGTTGCATCAATTTTGTCTCTGCTTAATCTTTTTATGGTATCAGAGTGGGTCTGGGCCTCACTCCAATGATGAAGGGCCCAGAGACCTAGGAATATGGAAGTCTCTCTATTTTGAAACAAGAGGAATCGAAGTCGCTCCATTTGAGAGAACAATCGATCTTGAAATTGGTGTTGAAGCCGAACAATCGATCTTGAAATTTTTGTTGTATAGCAAAGGAAGAGCAACAGTTCGTGATGAAGAATAGTCATTGTTAACGCAAAAGATATGAAGCCGACCTGAGTTGAAAAATTCGGTTGGAATTTCGTACATTCGAATTATGCCATATGTAGGAATCTGTAGTAGAAGTATGCCATCGAGGGTTTCACGCGCTGAGGAAAATGCACAGAGAGAGAGCCAAAGCTGGTCGATTGTTTGTTGAATTTTGCAAAGGTGTTTTTGAGCCGGCCGTCGGAGGTTGTCACCAAGAAGCTAGCCACAGGAAGAAGCCAACCACAGGAAGCCGCGATTTGGTAAAGCTCGTAAAGACTTAAATTTCATTCATTTTTCTTTTAGAACTTCTATGAAATATGGTTGCCCGTCAATTTATGCAAAGATCTCCTCGTTGGTGAAGAGTGGAGTTGTTTTGCAATGATTGGAAATCATTGTAAGTCCCCAGCGATTATATATTAAAAAGTATTGGAAATCATTATAAGGAGTAAGGAGGAAGTACGACTATTCCACTAGGGAAGATATTGAACTTTAAAATTGAATTGAATTATATGCGATGGGATGCATTTGGATATATAAGATTATTACTATGAAAGTATATGGAAAAGATGAGAGTATATGGGAGATATTAATGTTTATTTAAATAAAATGAAAATATGTTGATGATGGGTTTATGAGAATTTAATGTTTACATGTTTTGGAATTTTAAATGTAAAGGTATTGAGTTTAGCTAACTCAATACAAATGTTTGTTAGAATTAGCTACTCTAACAAATGCCAAGAGAATATGGAAATCCAAGACAGGTAAATTCAAGAGGAAAACCCATGGTGATGAGATTTATTTTAATTTTTATTAAGAAATTTGCAAAGAGTGGAGCAACTTCAGTGAGAAGAAGTAGAGAAGTAGATTCAAGTTAGGCCAGTAAAGACCCGATACCAGTGAATAGAAGAAGCAAATTATGGTGAAGAAGAGTCACCATGGATACCAGTGAATAGAAGAAGCAGATTATGGTGAAGAAGAGTCACCATGGATATCAGTGAATAGAAGAAGCAGATTATGGTGAAGAAGAAGCAGTACCCAACACCCCATTATACACTCCATTAAGTTTTTTGGTCCCATTTGTAAGAAGTTGTGAGATTTGTTATAGGCAAGCTTTGTTTCCCATGTTTAGTAAGCCCTGATTGAATCAAGCCTACATAGGTCAATATGTGATCATGTAGCATGTATCATTGGTTTCGAGCAGCATGAATCGCTGACCATGATACATCACAACTATATGCAAACTTTGTTCCTCATGTTTAGTAAGCCCTGATTGAATCAGGCCCACATAGATCAGTATGTGATCATGTAGCATGTATCATTGGTTTCGAGCAGTATGAAGCGCTGGCCATGATACATCACAACTATCCCTGGTTTCGAGCAGCTTGAGGCGCTAGCGAGAAGGAATGTGGTATAAAGTCCACTTTGGTAGAGGAATGTGGTATAAAGTCCACTTTGGTACATACAAGGGTGTATCAGAGAATTTGAATCTTTGATTAACAGGGGAAATGTGAGATATTAATCTTAGAGTCAAGACCAAGTTTTTTTTAAGGGGGAGTGTGAAGTCTATTGCATTATGGACGTTGGTGATAAGCATTATTGCATTGGACGTTGATGATGCAATTAAGGGGGAGTGTTAAGGAAAATACCTAATTACATCCTTAACTAGTTAATTAGTTAGTTTATAGTTACCGGAGTTGGTAACTCTGTAACGTCTTGTAACCATATTGGATAACTATACATGTTCATATTAATAGAATACACATCAATAGTGTAGTGTGTTGCATCAATTTTGTCTCTGCTTAATCTTTTCAAAGACTCAATAACGTAGAGGTTTACTTCTACTTTTCTTCAAGGTTTATTTCTATTCTTCCGCATGCATTTATTTAGTATAAAGAGCCTCCAACTTCATACGCACCAGATTTGTTGAAAACGATACTCTATTCCAAGAAGAGTTAAAGACAACTTCACCTTCGGTGAAGGCAAGGGCTATGGGTGTTCCTTAAACAATAAAAATATATTATTTGCATAGAAACCATAAAAAAATAACACATGTTCTTGAGAGTATAGATCGAATATTATTAATGGACATAGAAGACTTGTTTACTTATCATCGTGTTCAAGAGACTCTATGTCTCATATTTTAATATAAATAATTTTGTTTTAGATTAACAACTTTTAGATATTTTAATATCTAAGCATCCTTGCATTGTATAATAAAGTATCTCTAATATTTTGTTTTTTTAAATCATTTCACATATGTCTCAGCATCATACACAGTATAATAAGACATTTCTAATCGTTTGGTTTCTTAAATGGATTTTATGTGAAGAAAATATTTAAGCACAGGTTTCGATGATTAAAGTATACCTTGGATTGATCATTACAATGACAATGGACGGGATGATATGTGCATGAAGAAGCAAGGATTGAAGTAGATTTTTCATTTCTCCCACCATTGTAATGTTGCTTTCACCAGTGTGTATATATAGTATATTATTGTATGTTCAACTGTATATATTAAGATATATATTATTGGATAACGGGATTGATGAATATCTTAAGTTGTGCTAGTAATAATCACTCTATATATATAATCGAAAATTGTGTATATATTAAAATATATATTATTTATGTCATATCTTATTGTATAGTTATATTTAAAATTTTATATAATATTTGATGATTATATATAATATTAATTTTTGAAAAATTTAAAATTATGTTATGAAATAGTTTAAAAAATAAAACTAAATTAAATTATTCAATTTTAAGATTATGATTTTAATATTCATAAGAGTACATTTTTTGAATGGTTTTTTATATTTTCATGGAAGAGACACAAAAGGCACATTTGAACTATGATTTCTTTATGCACTTCAGATAACCTGATAATGTAGATTTGTTTTTCATATGTAACATGTTAGGACTATGCATGCTACCATTTTATATATGCAGTTGAAAGCAACGCTATTCAAATCACATGGACAGTTGGATAAATACAAATATTAAGTTTTGATTAACGATATTAAATATTAACGAAGAGAAATACCATGTAATCGAAATGTCGAATTAACTCATTATTTGTTCATTATTTGTAGCAGTCGAAGAGGCCAACCCCGAACCAACAAAGAAATTAGCAGCTGTAGATAAGGAGATTGCAGTTATACGCTGAAAAAATCAACAATTTCACTGAATTGTTCTCCTCGAATGGATTTAAATCACAAACGTGGCAAAAGGAGCAAATTAAGAAGCTTTGCCTGACCTTGTGCCAACATATTTGTGAGTTGTTGTAGGCTCCTCTCTTCCAGTTTGATAGGCCATAGGAATTTTTGTAATGTTTGTAGGTACATTGATTCTTACATGTGTACAGTGTGGAGCTCACTTTTTTCTTATGTCATATTGAAAGTAATACATATCGATACACGTTATATGAAGTTTGTTGCTTGATAAACGAGTTCAGGTATAAACTATTGATAAGAAAGTTTCCATGACTCATTTATTTCTCTTCAGTCTCAGTCCCAGTCCCACATACGTGAAGGTAATGAATGCCAGTAGATATAGTCCAAATGATGAATGGTGTAGAGAAATGGTTGGATGAGAATAAGGATGCAGTGTTTGGTGAGATATAAGTGCCCAGAAATTGACGTAACAACGCTCACTGATAAAGGCCGCAGTCTGGTTTCCTCCAGGTTTTGTCCACAGGCATCATAAAATGGAACAAAGAACGTTGACAGAAAACTTTGTGATCCCCTAAGCAATAAGACCCAAATATGATTTGATACTCGTCTTAATTGTAATTTGTGATCTGGCTGAATATTGATATATTTATATAATTTTGTTTTATTTTATATTTTATATTTATTTTATTAATTTATTTAGCTTTTTAATTTATTAGATTGTGAATTTTTAGTTTTTAAATTATAGTTTAATATTTTTATTAATTATTAAAATACAATTTGGATTTGCTTTTTTTATTTTTATTTATTTTTATTTTTATTGTAGTTGACAGTGTAGTTTTGAAGTTTTTTTTAGTTTTTTTTTTTTTGTGTATTTATTGTTTTGGTGGTTCTCTTTCTCATGTGGATTACTTGTCATGATGATGGATTTGGTTTGTGATTCAAACAGTTGACACTATAAAAAGATGAATACTATGGATTTTTCTATCATTTTTTATAACTACTTTTTCTATCATATAAATTTAAAAAGTGTAAAAATAATTATTTTTATCTTATTTTAAATAATGTGAAGTGCAAAAAACAAAGAGTTCTTTTAAGAAAAAAATCTACGTGCCTAACACAACCACATTATAAAAGTGGTTGATATATTTTCATAGAAACATTTTTCACTTTTCAAATTAATGAGGTTGGTTAAAGTATTTCAACCACATTATAATGTGATTGTTTTATTAATACTTGATAACAAATTAAAATTAATTTTCGAAATAAAAAACTTTATGAAAAATTACAAACTTATATCATTAATGATAAATTGATAGTTTCAATTAATTAGTTAATATTTAATATTATTAATGGAAACTTAATATTTATATTGGTCCAAACAACCTATATATAAAATTGGTCTGATGTGTGTGTGTGTGTGTGTTTTTTTTCTTTTTCACGAAAATATTAAAAAAAAACATTCAAAATGTATTGTTACGACAATTAAAATCACAATTTTAAAATTGAGTAATTTAATTTAGTTTTAACTTTTTAAACAATCTCGTAACATAATTTTCAAAATTTAATGTCAAATATACATCATCAATTATTCTATAAGATTTTAAATATAAAAATACAATAAAGCATTAAGTAATATATAAATGTCAAATATACATCATCAATTATTCTATAAGATTTTAAATATAAAAATACAATAAAGCATTAAGTAATATATATTTTAATATATACACAACATCTA
>ML798159.1:195881-214728 GCA_009831015.1 Picea engelmannii
CTAGGGCTTAAACTAACACCCACCTAGGAGTTGCTTAAAGACGTCTAAAAAGAAAAAGGGGTAAAAGTAATGAGGGGGTAAATTTAAGCTAAACCCATGGTATTTAATTTATAAAGGAGACTTAAAATTTTAAAGAGGGTAGTATTAAAAACAAGGATTTAAATAAAGGAATAAAAATTTCATAAAATAAAAATGTTGTCTATATTAAAAAGAATTTAAAGCGAATTTATCATTTGAGGTCTTAACAAAAAAATTACTATAATAATAATAGATAAAAATGAAAGAGAGAATAAAAGAAGAGAAAGAAGAATAAAAATAAAAGTAAAATAAGGAAACTTGGATTAAGGAAACAAAAAAAATGGAAAGTAGAAGACATAGGGAAAAAGCAAAAAGGGGATTCAACATTAAGTAACTACTAAATTTCAGAAGCATCAATTTAGGAAAGTGAATAAAAGCATGAGGGGATCTAGGAACCCTAGGAGAGATTTAAGGAGCAATTTTGGGGGTGTGAGGGAATTTAGATTTTTAATTAATAAACAGAGATTAATTATTGGAGAACCCTAGGGATGAGCGACACTTGGATGACGGAGATTGTTCAAGTGAATTTTGTCATTAAAAAATTTATTAATTACTAATTAAGAAAGTAGGTGAGTCTCTTTTTGGCTATAAAAGAAAGGGAAAGGAAGGATGAAGGGGGAACGGTTAGCGTAATGTTACGCTGCCGAATTGTGGTTTGACGGATTTTCTTGTGTGGAGTTGGGTGTAACTCAGCTGTGACTTTGAGTGGTAGCTCAGCCGTTGAGGCGAGCTGAGACGCTAGCGATTTTTCTGGTTCTCGGGTGGCCCCTTTGCGGCTCAGGGGGCGAAGGGGGAAGCAGAGTACCCCTCGCGTTTGGCTGGGAGGTACCGGTGAGCGTTCCCCGGTTGGCAAGCAGGAGCGACGCGGAGCAGGAGCGACGCGGAGCGCGGATGACATTCGAGGACGAACTAAAGGGCAATGGTATGAATTCTCAGGCTGGTAGAATAGAATGCACTAGATTGTATGATGTAATTCTGCTTGAAATTGAAAGGGTATTCTGGATGAATTTATATAATATTGTTGCGTTTCTTTTTCGATAGATGATAGTTGGTTAGTGTTAAATGTCTATCATCTGGCGAATTCCTAGTTAGCATTATTACTCTGTCCGCATAATTGTTTCTTTTTGGTTTTCATCAATCTAGTCTGTGTTTTACTGTGAATACCTAGTTGGTATTATTACTCTGTCCGCATCTTTGTTTTCCTTCTATTTTCATCAATCTGGTCTGCGTTTTACTGTGGCACGGGACTGTGTAAATCTTTTATTTTAGTAACCTTTAGGGTTCCTGTACCCAGAGTTTAAAAGCTGTCTGAAAATTTGGAATTAAACCCCTACACCTTCAGTAAATTGTGGTTGAAACAGGAGTTGAATCCCTGCGACTTCAATTGATTTTTTTGCAAACAATACTAGAAGACCCGGCCATACTTGAGTTAAAAAAAAATTATATGACAGCGGAATGTAAATGCCTGCGTTTTCAGTGGTAAATCGTGGAACTGGTCGACTCTGTGTACTGGCCTGCAATCTGTGATGAAAGGGACACAACATTGAGAGTTGAGCGTTTATTTCTCTTTTGTGACTGAAAAATGTAACCACCTTCCATCTTCAGGTAGCACTGGACCTTGAAATCACAGGGTAAGGTCAGCGCTAAAATCAACCAACCCTTGACTTGGAAACTGTTGATCAGCAACCCTGAAATGATTTTTCTCTCCCCCCAATCAATCTGTAATGCACGATAAGGGAAAAGAAAGGGAACGGTTGTCCCTTCCTCGGCGTTGGGTTATCGATCGGGTTCTGTATTGGTAAGCATAATAATAATAAAAAAAAAAGTGACATGACATCAACGTTCTTCACTGTTCTAAGGTGACTTGAATCCTTCACACCAAGTCGATATCATTCTGGCAATATCTCATGATTAGTTATAAAAACCTCAACCTCATCATCGCTCTCGTTCTTAGCGTGTCTTCTTTATTAAATTACAGTCCAGCGTCTCTGCTCGAAATCTTTTTTGCATTGAATGTTTGTTACCTCCCACCAACCTTGGGGGATTTCTACCATGCGAAGACACCTTCTTCTACTGGTGCCAACTCACATAGAGACTGCTTTCCGCTAGTTCCCACCTTAGCCACGCTGCAACCACAACGATTCTCACGCCTTTGATCATCCTTTTTCCTGTAGATTAAAATGCAGACTCCCTGTGTGAATGCCAGCGATAACACGTACCCCCAAATTAGTAGGAAAACAGAGAATTCGGAAGGGCCTGCTACTGAGCCAGTCTTCGACAGATCAGCGACCTTTATCAACACAATCTCGGGGCGCGGGAATTTTCGTGACCCTTGACTTATTCGATTAATTTAGGGTTCAGCAATATTCGCTGGGCAAGCCCGGTTTCGTTGGAGTTTTGATTGGGATTTAAAAGCGGGTGGTTGTGACAGGGTGTCGTAAGGTTTATTGAATTTTTCCTTTTACCCTAACTACGAAAATTTTTCACCGGTCAGACTGCGCCTTGCCATAAATTAGGCCCTGTGTGTCTGCTGCGTACCTGATAGTGGTTCAATTTTGTTAATTCCTTCTCCTGCGCAAATCCCAACAGAAGTAACGGGTATGGTATATTACAGAGATTTTTCGCATTTACGCCTTGATTGAATGGTTGAGCGTTCAACATAAATCGTAGGCTACGCTTCATCTTGGGAACTTAACAGCGCACAGGTGTCTCTGCCGACCCCTGCCTGACAGAAGTTGGGTTCCTGCGCTACATGCCTGGAAATCTGGAGGTATGGCCAGATCCTTTTAATCATGAATGTTTACGCTCGGATCCATGTTTTTTTTTTTATATATAAATGTTTCATGCTCGGATCCCTTACGAACTTTTTCTTTTTCACTCAAGATAACTCTTTTAATGCCAAAATCTGACATGAATTATCCTCGATAAACGCATGAGATTTCGTAAACCTGTAATTGATTTCTCGACACTTGTTTGTCTTATACACTTGGTGTGCAGGGTAATTGAAAAGTATTCAAAATTTAACGTTTTAGCATTTTTCCGTTTCTCCACGAATCTTGAATTCCTTTGGTACGACTTCCAGGTTTTAAATAATAATGTCATTTATTCCATTATAACATTTCCTACTCTGCCATACTTGCAATTATAACCCTTCAATTATTAATTTTGTAATTACTTTTAAATCAATATAAAACTGCAAGTTTTCCTTCTTTGATCTTTCTTTTCCTTAGCAAAACAATCCTGCTTTAGGTCTTGCGGAATTATAAATGAAAAAGGGCATAATGGAGCCCCAAATAATGATTAGGTGTAACCACTTTTGTATGTTATATTAATGAAAATATATATATATAGAGGTACTATATACCAAGTTCCCGTAGCACTCAAAGCAAGGTCAGTATTATTCTAAGGCATGATGGGTAAATGGTTATGCTAGAATTGAATGCACGATTAGTATGGTTTTGCAGGATTAATTTAATATGCATGGTGAAGTTTAGGGTGTTGTTATGAATCTCGGAATTATTTTCGGTATTGATTTATTGGGTATCGTCATGTATATTTAATTATTGGTGTTATTATGCCCATTTATATGCACGGTGGGTTTTGGTATTGCTATGCACATGGGTAAATGTTAGGCATTGCAAATTTTATTTTTAAGTCTGTTGGTATATATTTATTGCCAGATTGGCATACGGATAATCTAATCAAGGGTGGTACCGAAGCATGCATGTAACAGAAGTTAAGGATATCATAAACTGGTAGTAAGGCATAGTGTATCGTTAGGTAATGCGGTGACTGCAATAGGTAAGGGATGCATTTGTACAATTGTAAATTTGGTAAGTAAAATAGATTGTTGGAATGTGCAATGGTAGGGTTCTCGTCATATGACTCTTGCAAGTTAGATTTGATATCGTTNGGTAATGCGGTGACTGCAATAGGTAAGGGATGCATTTGTACAATTGTAAATTTGGTAAGTAAAATAGATTGTTGGAATGTGCAATGGTAGGGTTCTCGTCATATGACTCTTGCAAGTTAGATTTGATATCGTTGAAATGCATGGTCCCTTCTTAGTGCAATAATTATTATCATTAGTGAACATAGCGATATGATCACCTTATTGTAAGGCTGGTACAAATTGGTTCTTGATAAAACCTATGTGTGGTTCGCTTAAACACTGTTAAGCTTGGTTGTCGTCGTCAGAGTCCTGATCACGCGCCTTCCATAAGGAGCGCATTTGTTCTTCTTGTTTATTCTGTACTTGATAGTATTTAGCGGGTTGCTTGGTCGGTTGTCGGGTGGGACGTAGACACCTCCATGTTCCTCAGAACAGTCGCCAGCCCTGAGACCTTAAATGGTTAAAGACGATGGGAAACCGGGCTTGAGCGTTTCTTATGTGTCTTGGAGGTCCTAACCTTGCAGGGTAGGACGAGCGGGTGGTCAGTCGCTTATAGCAGTCAGTTTTGCTTGTCGTATGATCATCATTCATGCATGTGGTTACGTATCATGCATCCTGGCCATATTCTTATGTTCCTCCTGGTTGCGTCGCATCGTCGTCGGGTGGCGGGTTGCATCGCATCATCGTCGGGTGGCGACGTAGAGTCGAATAGACTGTGTTTGTCTCCTTGTACATACGCACACACACACTTCTAAAACAAAACAAAACAAAAAAAAAAATTGCACCTATCTCTAGAATGGTTGTCGTAACGAGGCGGTTCGTTACAATCCCTCCCTTTACATTTGGAAGTTGTAGCTACCTTTGGAAGTCATTACTTCCCTTGAACAAAAACTATTGATTATTTCTCATATATATTGTGCATGGTGTATTGTGGTGTATTGATGTAACCCTTATACTATTGTTCATTGCTCATTGTATATAATTGAATGGTTTAAGTATAAGTTGGAAAAGGTTTTAAATTGTACTTGATACTGATTCACCCCTCTCAGTATCAACAAAGGTGTCATTTTTATCAAACTCTAATAATTGTTATTATATAAAAGTTCCAAAAGAGGTAAATACTCTTCTCACTGATTTTTTTGGTCAAATACATACATATGAAAAATATCCTCTAACACCCAATTTACTCTTTATATATGTCCATCTATTGTAAGATGATATGTCGTAATAAATTATATTTTGTTCTCAAGGCTTCTTAGAAATTGGTCCAAAACTTTCTTGTAAATAATGAACCTCCATCTGAAATTTTTTCTTTTTAGAAATCCATGCAGTCACACTATATCATTTATAAGAACTCTTTCTATTTATAGTGCTTGATAAGTATTCTTTATTATAATAAAATGTGCACTATTTGTCAAAGTATCCACTATATTAAGATTGAATCATATCTTCTTGACCTCATAAGAAATCTCACTATGAAGTCCATGTAAATCACTTCCCATTTCAATTTTGGTATTGCATGTGGCTACAATGATCCTGTTAGTCGTTGATGCTCAACCTTTACTTGTTGATGTTCCAAACATCTAGCCATGTAATCTACTATGAGATTATTCAATCCACTCCAAGAGAATGGTGGTTTTAGGTCCACGTAAATATATCTTCACTCTAGGATGAGCCATATATACTATCCTACGTTCTTCCTTGAGTATCAAATTACAGATTTTTCATTTGATGTACATAAATCCTTTTTTAAATAACAATAATCCATCATTATCCAAAGAATATCCCTCATATTAGGTAATTTTCATTTTTTTATTTTGTCTTTACTTTTGCATACCATGTGTTATTTACATTTAATTTTAGTATCTTTTCTCCGAGATTTGTTTGTAAAGGTAAAATTAAGAATCCTCATATTAGGTAATTTTCATTTTTTTATTTTGTCTTTACTTTTGCATACCATGTGTTATTTACATTTAATTTTAGTATCTTTTCTCCAAGATTTGTTTGTAAAGGTAAAATTAAGAATATCTAAGATATTCTCAATGCATTTCCTACCTTGTTTAGTGTTCCTTTAATATATGTTATCAAAATTATACTCACTAAATAATTCTAACCACCTTATATATAAAGAATTTAGATTACTTTACCTAAATATATGTTGAAGCCCATTGTAGTCTATATCCATTTCAAACTTTATTCTGACTAAATAATGTCTCCAAATCCTCAATGATGCACTACTATGACAAGTTCCAAGTTGTGTTTTATATAGTTATTTTCATGAGGTCTTAATTTTGTTGTAGTGTAGGAAATCACCCTAGCTTCATGCATTAGGAATATGCCTAACCCTTATTTTGAAGCATCTATACAAACTACAAAATCCTAATCCATATTTAGTACCTTCAATATGGGGGTTGTCATCAACCACTATTTAAGTTTGTTGAATGCTTGTTCACATTATTTTGTCTATATAATTTTTTATTTATTTTTTACAATTATATGATAGGATTCACAATCTTCGAAAATCCTTTTAAAAGTATCCTATAATAACTAGCCAATTCCATAAACTGTGTAGTTCATGTGCATTTGTAAGAACTAACCATTCACCCAAGAGGAGGAAATAAAGAGAAATAAAATGAGAAGATGAGATATGAATCTGATTTAGATGTTCAGACTTGAGTCAGTGTGCACGTTTAGTTGGTTTGAGCTAGGGAACGAAATGAAGATGTGATCAGAGCTTTATGCTCAAGACCTTATTACACAATCTAACTCATTCCTCCTCTATTATTAGAGAAGAACCTTGTACTTTTTCCCTTAAACTTGGACATTCCTAAATTGTGCTCCTTCTAAGGTTCTTTCCATATTAATAACTGCTCAAGACCTTATATAGCACATTATAGAAATGGATGTGTAGTTCCTTGATCAAACTAGGGGGTTGATCAAGTCAAATGTGTTCTTGTTAGCTCATTTTCAATTCATTGTGCTCAATCTCAAATCGAACTGGAACTCAAGACTGGTTTCTCCCCTAACCCAAACATTTCACCTTCCATGGGTATGTGTTCAATCATGGCGGGTTCAATGACCTTTAGGTTGAAAACCAAATTTAGGTAGTATTGAACGATCTATCATTAGATATCATTCCTTAAAAGGTGTTCAATTGTCGATTAGACCTCTCTTCTTACTAATGCATAATATATTCTCTCTCTATTGGATCCACAACAATTCCTTCTTCCAAAATTATGTGATGCAAATAATGAATCTCTTATTTGAGGAAAGATAACTTAGAGAGTTTGGAATAAATATTATGCTCTCTAAGACACTAAAATACTAACCTTAAATGCTCTTTTCTCTCCTCTAATGTCCTTGAATATATCAAAATATCATCTAAAAACACTTGCACAAACTTATCAAGGTATTGTCAAAACACCTCATTCATAGAACTCATAATGATGAAAACATATGTTAAATGTTGTTTTAGGGATGTCCTCTTCCTTAATTATTAACTGATGGTATCCTGATATCAAATCAATCTTTGAAAAACAATTATTCATTTCATTTGATCAAACAAATCATCAATTTTGGGAAATAATATTCATTTCTTATGGTTTTTGTTGTCGCAAGAGTTGACTCAAGGCTGTAATAGAGCCAAGCCTTAGCACATTTTGAAAAAGATAATAATGGGTGATTGATCAGTTATTGGAGGCTTCTAGAACTAGATCTAAAATAACCTTTCAACCATTAAAAATAAGAAATAAAGAGGCATGACCTCGTCTGATAAATCCATTTAAAATCCTGAGGATGAATAGAAGATAAGAGAGACAAACCTGGAAAAAAAAACCAGGTATCCAATTCTGATAAATCTAGTCTTCCTTTCAAAAGAAGAATGACAATGATTTCACATATCTGGACATAGGTCTTGTCTCACTCGCAACAAGACAGAGGGAAAACTATGAACAAATATAACTTGTAATTAAGGAAAAACAATTAAAATGCAAGTCTTGTTCTACTCACAACACAACAGAGGAAAGACTACACTTTGAAATAATGCTCTTGATTAGTCACATCAGAAGTATCACTGAATTGTAACTATTACAAGTTGAATAAAAGGAGTAGTAGAAAGAGAAGTAATGAAAACTTCAGAAACAGGACACGGGAAAAAGACTGAATTTAACATAACGAGGTATAGAATCTCTTTTCTTCTGTCAAACGTATTGTTGAAAAGACTACATTACAATCCCATCCTCAAAGGCTCTCAGGCTGCCCCCCTTTCATACATTCAAACTCCTAATATTTATACCAGATGAGTTCCTTTTGGTTTGAAACCGATTACAATTATCTCTGAAAGAAATGTTTCAGTTTGAAACCGATTACAGTGATCTTTGAAAGAAATGTTTCGGTTTGAAACCGATTACAATGATATATGAAAGGAACGTTTCAGTTATGAATGTATATCATAGGAATCTTTAAAATTTAGTTGGATTTAATTTGATGTCATTTGTTAATGATACGTATTTGACTTCTTCTGCGTGGTTGGTCTTTGCTGCTGACTATGGCAACTTCTAAAAATATCGTTCCTTGAAATTTGGAGATGATTGGTTACGTGTTGATCTTCTGTTGCTAGGTGTCTCGAGTCATCTGTCACCTGTAATGCGTTTACTGGCACAAATAATTATGGTTGAAGCTGTGGCAATGGAGATTGGACAACTAGCTCAATGTGAGATCTTTATGGGAAGGTGTTGTGTCTATCAGGAGGTGACGTGTAGTAAGAGTGGGAGACAGGTGGCGAGGGGTGAGAGGCTATGAAAGTGTGACAGGTTCTCTATTCTACGGGGGTACGAAGAAATAGTTTTAAGGTAACTAGCTTTTCATTCTGCAATGCATCTGGTGATGACACATATCCCCAAGAGAAAATCGCAGTTTAAATTGTGGGACCGCATATCAAAATTAAACCCTGCGCAGCTTCACCCCCCGCAATCGCTCTCAGCTGCAAATCTCCACGATCAATTAAAATCTGACTATCGATCTTCGCAAAGTGAGATAAGCACCCAAAGTTCATCAGAGGTCATGGCTCTTGGTCATATGTAGAGAAGATAAAGTGAATTTTGTTCAATTCTTTTCCGTCGATCTGAGCGGAGGACACATGTCAGATGATCCCCGTATTCGGCTATTTCATAATCTGGAAGGAGGCAAGAAGTGTTGAGTAATGAACTCCCGAAGACCCGAATCCCATATGGACCAATGATGGAAGTGGACATGTGGCAAGAGATCCTGTACTTCGGATACTTAGCACTTCAGAGATTTGCACCTTGGAATGCCCAAATCCCAGAGTTCCAAAGTAAATATTCGTCGTTAAAATCAAGAGGACACACAGAAGGAAATCCTCCACTTTCGGGATTTACCATTTCAGATATTTTCACCTTCGAATGCCCGAAGCCCAGAGTTCCAAAGTAAATCCTCACCGGTAAAATCAAGAGGGCATGCGGCAGGAGATCCTCTACTTCAGGGATAACCACTTTGGAAGAAAGATGGATGTTTTAAGTGAGAACTCCTGAAGCCCGGAGTTCCAAAGTAAATCTCTGTCATTGAAATCAAAAAGACACGTGACGCTAGATCTCTCACTTTGAGGACTTAGCGCTTTGGAGATTTGCACCTTGTAACTCTCGAAGCCTGGAGTTTCGAAATAAATTCTCACCGTTGAAATCAAAAGAACACGCGGTACCAGATCTCTCACTTTGGGGATAACCACTTTGGAAGATAGATGGATGTTTTAAGTGAGAACTCCTGAAGTCCAAAGGTCCGAAGTAAATCTCAGTCATCTAAATCAAAAGGACACACGACGCCAGATCTTCCACTTCGGGGATTTAACATTTTGTAGATTTGCACCTTGGAACGCCTGAAGCCCAGAGTTCTAAAGTAAATCCTGATCGTTGAAATCAAAAGGACACACGGTGCAAAATCTCTCACTTCGGGGACTTAGCACTCCAGAGAGTTTGTGCTCTCTTTTCTGTCTATTTATCCCCTTCCCTTTGTTTATCCATCTCACAAACTGATTTATCGTTCCACTAGATTCTGAGGTCAAGATTCCCTCTAATTTTTCGTGGCGCAAAAATTAGCCTTCCTTTAACAAGAGAAATTTGTAATCTTTTTGCTGAATAAAAACTATTAATCACAATTCAAATCATTAACTTTATCCAATCATACATATCATTAATACTTCGACGTTCGTGAGTGTTGGACACAATTAGGGTATAAATCTCTTGAAGGTCGAATTCACGAAGAAGTTAATCTCCTATTACTCATTTTTATGTTTTACTTTATCATGTTTTAAACCTTGAATTAGCCTTAAGTACTTCGGTGTTTTGGCATTCGTGAGTTCTCATTGTTTAGGCTTGTTGGAACACTCGAAGCATGAAGCTCTGAAGCGAACGTTAGATACTTTATTTGAAACTCAAGAAACTTATACAGTTTGGAGATCATTAAGACCGTTTGATAAAATTAGAGTAGCTAATCGGAGGTGGATATCGTAAGCACATTTTCAGCAAGCGATGGATTTATCTTTAAATTTAAAAGGAGAATCTCTAAGTTTCTTTTTCCTTTTGGGTGAAAAAATTATTTATAAGAGGCAAAGTCTAAAGCTCAAAATCTCAAAATTAAACGTGTTCCAACACCAACATAGGCTCCATCTGGAGATTGTGTCTCCCTGTGAGGTGCGAAAGAATAGTAGACTAAGTCCCTTTATTAGGTAAATAGAGTCATTATACTACAAAGAAAAATTGAACATCAACCAAATCTCAGAAAACCTTCAAGACATCCCCAACTATCGATCTCAAGTTAGGCTATTTAAAATTTCCCTTTCCTGAAAATGAGTTCGGATCTGTTCAAGATAATCAAAATGACTTTAACCGAAATATCATACTTTGACCGACTTCGTTCGCATCAAGGTTGAGTAGATGTAACAATTTATTTAGGGAATCCCTCATTGGTCCAGAATGTAAATATTACTGGAAACATAATTAGATGTCAAAGTATGTTTTGTAGATATGTATGACAACCATACAAATATTGTATATATTGCTTCACTTATAGCGAGCTTGTTCAGTACCCCGGTGAATTTATCTACCTCTCCCATTGAATTTCCTTTCACCACTTCAATTAGCACTTTTCCATTTTTCCGAGATGAGGGAAATCATTACATGGATTTCCTTTCATCATCTCTTTTTGGACAAAATGGGGGAAATTGAATTACGAATTTCCTTTCACCATTTGTCTTGGACTAGATGGGGGCAATCAGATTATGAATTTTCTTTTACCATTTGTCTTATATTTTAAATATTTTGAAGTGGGGGAAATCAATTTGTATGTATCATACAAGGTATGATATCTGTTAAAAAAACTTTTAAAGGAAGGTCTGGCATAATTTTTAAGTATACTCTGAAACTAAATTCCTTCCAATTTTAAAATACACTTTCTCCTATAGGGAAGATTTTATAGGGATTTTGATTTTTAGGGATCCAGTTTGAGTGAATTAGTCAGTTTAAAATCTGATAGAAAAGTTAAATTTATTAGGATTAGCTTGGACATACTTTTTTTCAGCTAAAATCAAAGGAACATAAATATTTTCGCCTAATCGTGTTTCAGAGATATGGTTTTAAGTTTTCAGAGTCAAGGCGTAATTCTTTCTTTCTATGAAGATCCAGGAAAGGTAGTGAAAATCATAAGAGAATAAAAGATTGGGGATAGGCAAAATAAAACAGAATAATGACCCAGAGGGCCAGACACAAAAGAATCTCATTCTGACACAAGTTTGTTTATTGATTTTCGAACTTCTTTTCAAGCCCTTTTTATCCTTATTTTCTTTCTTCT
The DNA here is from genome assembly GCA_009831015.1 of Picea engelmannii. Lineage (NCBI taxonomy): Eukaryota > Viridiplantae > Streptophyta > Pinopsida > Pinales > Pinaceae > Picea > Picea engelmannii. Next base: position 207,712 of record ML798159.1, read on the forward strand.
TTTATTTGATTTTCATTTTATTCAGAGAAGGATTCATAATTAACCTATATTATTTATACTTTTATGATCTTTGATCAGGTGACAATATCATCATGAGAAAAAATCCCTTCACATTCCTTTCGAAAAGAACATTTCAATTTTATTGAGACTATAAGAGGAGTAGGGACTCATACCTTGTTTTTCTTTTGAATTTTCAACAGGGAATATTATTTATTTATCACCTGCTTTTAGAGAAATAAAAAATACGAAAAGGAGAGTGTCGAGTTTTCCTTAAGCCTCATCTTCTGTTCAACAATATCTACTTTTCAAAACACCAAGAACAATAGACCACGTGCTCTCATTCTTCTGCGACCTGAAATTAAGCTTGTTAAACTCCAAACCCCGTCATTGGGCTATGGAGTCATAATGCCTAAAAACTAAACCATACTGGATGCCATACTGAGAACCAAACTACTGAACTAAAATAAAACGTTGAACTAGAATGATGAAATGAAATGTTGATTTGGACAACTTATTTATGTACATTGGCCCTACACTAATCAGGCGAAATTCCAATGATCAAGTTATATGGAATTTCCAATGGAGCCATGCAAATAGTATATTTCTTAACATACCTTGTTTTATGTTGGATGAAGGAATGAAAAGATAATAATTTTTTTGTAGCAAAGAATGTATAGGTAGCTTGCGCTTACTGTTGATTCTTGGTTGCACACAAAATGCCGCAACATTTTGGACCTCTTGAAGAATGTACTCCAACCAAATAGCCATTAGATCATGAAAAGATAAATAATTTTCAAAATCAATCGATATCTCTTCCTGCTGACCAAGTTGTATGAAAGGCCTTTGCACACTTTCTCCACTACTGATATTTTATTTTCCTGGCTCGAGAATGTCATATTGAGGCTCACTAGTTTGTTGCTCATCAGTTGATAAAAAAGAGGGAGAGATCAACTTCTCCAGTAGTCTCTCCTTATCTCCTTCATCGCCTATCAAAGAATCTTCTTCATCACTATCATACACAGTTTGATTGCTCTTATAGTGAAACTGATAATTTTCCTGCTGAAGTGAACTCTCTGAAGAAAGAGGAATAATTTGTTTCTCGTCAAATTCAAGATTGCATTCATCATAGTTACCAAACAAAGGAGAACTATTGTATGTTTCCATGCATGTTGGGAAAGAAATCTGCTCTTCTTCATCATCTGGATACTCATCGTAAATAGGATTATTATATAAAAATTTTGAAATTTGACTTTCAAAAACTTCCATTTCTTGATGATCTAGTAATGATGACTGAATAATAGCAGCTTGATCAAAATAAGAATTTAGAACAATAGTTTGATCATGACAATAATTACTATGAACATTTGGTACAATGACAAATGCACTTAGAGTATCGTTTCCATTGTCAGTATCATTACCAAAATCATATTTTCCAAGAGCTTATTGCTTATAGTCTTCAATAAGCCATTGGCCTTTGCAAGGATCTAGATCAGCGGAAGATTCATCATCCTGTCTTTGATCATCTTTAGGGACTGGAGGGTCTGTAAGGATTTCTTCATTTTTACTTGCAATCAAAACCTCTTCTTGAATTACTTCAAAGTCTTCTTCATATAAATTTTCCTGATCTGTTTGAAGGAGATCTTGTTTTCCTGCAAATTCTTCTTCATGTACTTGACCAAAATTACTATCATTTTCTAATTTTTCATCAGCAAATTGATTACCTTTACAATCTTGTTCTACGAAATCTAAATTACAACAGTCTTCAAAAATAAAATCAGCTAGATAGATCCTCTTGTAATGCTTATGGAAAACTGCATGGAATTCTTTCAATGATGAAATGATGAAATGAGGGAGAGATTTATACCATTGACGAACATCTCCTCCCAGACTAAACATAAACAGTTTCATCAAAACATATTCATGATGAATATATAGTTGATTCGTAATCTTATGAAACTCAAATAGGTGTTCAGCATGGTTGTCATATTTATCCTGTTTAAATTTAGGAAGATAATATTCCCAAAGTTTGCAGTCTGGAACTGCATTTGGAAAACCAAAAAAATTTGTAAATTCCAAAGGAACAAACCTCGCAATGATTTGAGCAACGATAGAAATTGACATCTTGGAACCAATGGAGTCACCAGTGAATCATGTGGAGTCTTCGAACCAAGGAGTCGCCAGGTGAAAGATCACATCCAATTGAATTCCCATTCAATCTTTCTTCACCATCAAAGATTAAACTTTTACTTGTCATTCAACCAGGGAAAAATAACTTCGTTTCTTCGTCCCCAGCAATGGCGCCAGAAAAGTGTTGTCGCAAGAGTTGAATCTAGGTTGTAATAGAGCCAAGCCTTAGCACATTTTGAAAAAGACAATAATGGGTGATTGATTAGTTATTGGAGGTTTCTAGAACTAGGTCTGAAATAACCTTTCAACCATTAAAAATTAGAAATAAAGAGGCATGACCTCGTCTGCTAAATCCATTTAAAATCATGAGGATGAATAGAAGATAAGAGATAAACAAAATTGAAAGAAAAATCAAGGTATCCAATTATGATAAATCTGGTCTTCCTTTCAATAGAAGAATGACAATGATTTCAAATATCTGGACATGGGTCTTGTCTCACTCACAACAAGACAAAGGAAAAGCTATGAACAAATATAACTTGCAATTAAGGAAAAATAGTTAAGGTGCAGGTCTTGTTCTACTCACAACATAATAGAGGAAAGAATGCTCCTAATTAGTCACAGAAAAAGTCTCATTGAATTGTAACTATTACAAGTTGAATAAAAGAAGGAGTAGTAGAAAGGGAAGTAATGAAAACTTCAGAAATAGGACACAGGAAAAAGACAAAATTTAACATAACGAGGTATAGAATCTCTTTGCTTCTATCAAATGTATTGTTGAAAAGAATACATTACAATCCTAGCCTCAAAGGTTCTCAGGCTACCCCCTTTGATACATTTGGAAATCCTAATGTTTATACCAAATGAGTTCCTTTTGGTTTGAAACCAATTACAATGATCTCTGAAAGAAACGTTTCGGTTTGAAACCGATTCCAATGATCTCTGAAGGAAACATTTTGGTTTGAAATCGATTACAATGATCTTTGAAAGAAACGTTTTGGTTTGAAACCGACTACAATGATCTCTGAAAGAAACGTTTCAGTTATGAATGTTTATCATAGGAATATTTAATATTTAGTTGGATTTAATTTGATGTCATATGTTGATGATCCGGATTTGACTTCTGTTGCGTGGTTGGTCTTTGCTGCTGACTGTGGCCACTTCTGAAAATATTGTTCCTTGAAATCTGGAGATGATTGGTTGAGTGTTGATATTCTGTTGCTAGGTGTCTCAAGTCATGTGTCACCTGTAATGAGTTTACTAGTGCAAATAATTATGATTGAAGATGTGGCGATGACGATTGGACATCTAGCTCAATGCAAGCTCGTTATGGGAAGGCGATGCCTCTGTCAGGAGGTGATGTGTAGTAAGAGTGAGAGACAGGTGGCGAGGGATTAGAGGCTATGAAAGTGTGACGAGTTCTCTATTTTGCAGGGGTGCGAAAAAATGGTTTTGAGGTAACCCACTTTTTATCCCGCAATGCATCTGGTGATGACACATAACCCCCAGAGAAAACTGCGGTTTAAATTGTGGGATCGCCTTTTGAAATTAAACCCCACACAACTTTTCCCCCCGTAATCACTCTTAGTTGTTGATCTCCACGATCCATTAAAATCCGACTATCGATATTCTCAAAGTGAGATAAGTTCCCAAAGTTAAGCCAAGGTCATAGCTCTTGATCATATGTAGAGAAGATAGAACGAATTTCATGAAATTCTTGCCCATCGATCTGAGTGGGGGACATGTGTTAGATGATCCCCGTATTCATCTATTTTGTACTTCAGAAGGAGGAAAGTAGTGCTAAGTAAAAAATTCTTGAAGACCAGAAGCCCACCTAGACCATTGATCGAAGTGGCCACGTGACAAAAGATCCTGTACTTCAGAGACTTAGAACTTCGGATATTTGCACCTCAGAATGCCTGAAGCCTGGGGTTCCAAAGTAAATATTCACCATTAAAATCAAGAGGACACGCGGCAAGAGATCCTCCACTTCAAGGATTTATCATTTTGGAGATTTTCACCTTGGAACGCCTGAAGCCCAGAGTTCTGAAGTACATCCTCATCGTTAAAATCAAGAGGACACGCGTCAGGAGATCCTCTACTTTAGGGATAGCCACTTCAGAAGAAAGTTTGATGTTTGAAGAGAGAACTCCCGAAGCCCGGAGTTCCGAAGTAAATCTCCGTCGTTGAAATCAAAAGGACACGCAACGCCAAATCTCTCAGTTCAGGGACTTAGCGCTTTGGATATTTTCACCTTGGAACGCCCAAAGCGTAGAGTTCCAAAGTGAATCCTCACCATTGAAATCAAAAGGACACATGGTGCTAGATCTCTCACTTCGGGGATAACCACTTAGGAAGAAAGATGGATGTTTGAAGCGAGAACTCCTAAAGCCCAGAGTTCCGAAGTAAATCTCAATCATCTAAATCAAGAGGACATGCGGTGCCAGATCTTCCACCTCGAGGATTTATCATTTTGGATATTTTCACCTTGGAATGCTTGAAGCCCAAAGTTCTAAAGTAAATCCTCACCATTGAAATCAAAAGGACATGCGGCGCCAGATATCTCACTTCGGGGACTTAGCGCTCGAGAGAGTTTGTGCTCTATTTTCTATCTATTTAGCCCCTTCCCTTAGTTTATCTAGCTTTCGAACTGATTTATTGTTCCACTATATTATGAGGTCAAGCTTCCCTGTAGCTTTTTTTGGCGCAAAACTTAGCCTGCATGTAAGAAGAGAAATCTGTAAGATTTTCACTGAATAAAAATTGTTAATCGCAATTCAAATCATTAACTTTAGCCAATCATACATATCATTAATACTTCGGCATTCGTGAGTGTTGGACACAATTAGGGTATGAATCTCTCAAAGGTCAAATTCACAAAGAATTTAATCTCCTATTACTCATTTTTATGTTTTACTTTATCATGTTTTAAACCTTGAAGTAGCCTTAAGTACTTCTGCATTTTGGCGTTCGTGAGTTCTCATTGTTTAGACTTGTTGGAACACCCGAAGCACGAAGCTCCAAAGTGAATGTTGGAGACTTTATTTGAAACTCAAGCAGCTTATACGGTTTGGAGATCATTAAGACCATTTGATAAAATTAGATTACCTAATGGACAATGGATATCGTAAGCTCCTTTTCAACAAGCAATGGATTTATCTTTAAATTTAAAAGGAGAATATATGAGTTTCTTTTTCCTTTTGGGTGAAAATTGTATTTCTTAGAGGCAAAGTCTAAATATCAAAAACTTAAAATTAAACGTGTTCCAACAGTTTCTTTGTTCAACTGTCGATAGTTGATACAAAGCCTCCATGATCCATATTTCCTCTTTACAAATATCACTGACACTCCACACTATGATATATTAGGATGAATAAATCCCAAATCTAGCAATTATTGGAGATGCATATGCAACTCTCGTAATTCCATGGTTTCCATGTGATAAGGAGACTTTGAGATAGGTTTATTTCCTAGTTTGAGTTCAATCATGAACTCCAACTCCTACTTAGGTGGTACTCCAGATAACTCTTCTTGAAACACATAAAAAAATTATGATAATATAGCATGTTGAACTATGTTCACAATATCCTCTTTCTTGTTCATATTTGTCACAGCTTACAACTTTCAACCCTTCTTAAGAATTTTCTTCAGTTGGTTCAATGAAATAAACCTCAAAGACACTCCTCTATTAGCCCCCTACTAAAACTATTTCATGTCTTGAGTCTTATATAATGTAAATCATTTTATCCTTACAATTAAACACTACCTCATGGGATTCTAACAAATCCATACCTATGATCATAGTATAGGATCCCAAGGTGGTAGTGTATAATAACACTTGGGTAACACATACCCCAAGATCAACTTTACAGTTCTTGACTAACTTTCCTGTCTCTTATTAAACAACAAAAACCATTTTCGCATGATTAAAGTCTTCTTGACTAATTAGCATCATCCCACATCTATATAATGCATTATATGAAATAAAAATTAATGTTTCTCCTATATATTATCAATAATTGAATACATATACGATTAATATTACCTATCATCTAAAGGAGTACTAATTAATTCTCAATCTTGTGATTGTTCATCATTTCATGAATCAATCCTATCTATATCCTCTTGTGCATATAGAAAATATCTCTAAAAACCTGTCTCTCCACATGTAAAATACCCCCTCTCATGAGGCTTCCTCTAACTCACAAACTATAGAAATGTGGAACCACTAATTTGTTGAGTCTACTACAATATAAAAACCACCCTAGTGCATCAATGACCTATATAATGGTCTCTAACCTCTTGACTTATGTCTTTGGGTGTCTATCACACTGCCTCTTGGTGCATCTTTGCACCCTACCATTGGTCTTTATGTTCTAATTTACTGACAACTTTGTCTCTGTCCTCTTAAATTTAAAGGTCTAGATGATCTCGAATGACCACCTCCCATGATCTCTTCCTTGACTATGATAACCCTATAAACTACCTCATGCAAAGTACCAACATCAATATATGTACTTTTAATATAATGTTATAATTTATCCCATAGACGAACTTATTGACTTGCAACTTCTCTATGTTTAGATGTGGTGCATATCTCAATATCTCCATAAATCTACTCTCATACTCTATAACTAACCTATTAACTTGTCTCAAGGAGTTGAGCTCATTCAATTTGCTTTCAATGAACTCCTCAGAGAGGTAATTTTCTCTAAAACCATCCTCAAACAATTCCCATGATATCTTCGATATATCCATACCCAACTATGGTAATAATGTCTTCCACCACTATAGTGCACTTCCTTTCAGTTGGAAGAAATCCATACACACCTTTAGATTAGAAGTATAATCTCTTAGTGAAAAACACATGGCCATATTCTCAAGCCATGA
>ML798159.1:214778-229655 GCA_009831015.1 Picea engelmannii
CTATGGTAATAATGTCTTCCACCACTATAGTGCACTTCCTTTCAGTTGGAAGAAATCCATACACACCTTTAGATTAGAAGTATAATCTCTTAGTGAAAAACACATGGCCATATTCTCAAGCCATGATTATGTTTCTTCTCCATTATTGGAGACCCAAAATTCTAGAAACTTAACTTTTTCTAATTCTCTTTGACCATTAACATTATGATGGTTTACTCACCCCTCTCCAAGAATGGAAGAACCACTAGCTTCTTGGTTCAAGCTATTAATCATTAGAAATTCATTGAAATGATTGCATTATTGATACAACCTCAACAATAGGTACATTTCCTAAACCTATGCTCTAAGAGTAGATGGTGGAGGATCGAGATGATTTTAGGGGATAAATTCCGCTCATGGGCTAATTTTCCATGGTTTTTCCGAAAAAAAGATTCGCTATTCTAAAAATGATTCGCACAATTTCTATACAATAAAATTATTTTACCTTAAAAATCGCCAAAATTTTATACAAACTATATAAAATCCTTAGAAATTTGAATATGTTTACATAAAAATCGCCAAACATTTATAGTTGGCATATGAATGATTACTAAGATTAGCCAAGGTTTCTACATTTTAAAATAAATTTCCATCCTTAAAATCATCCATGGTGGAGGTTCAGGATGAAGTGGAGGTCGTGCACCATAACCTCTTACGACCCTACTTCCACCTCTTCGTCTTCTTCTATACATTGTTTCCCTTGCAATCATGGACATAAAATATAAAATTTCAATCAACTAAAATGAAAACAATTATAATCAAGTCAAATTGATAATTCAACACATATATTTTACTAAGAATTTGGTTCCATAGGACTTAGTATATGTAACCTCACTTTGATAGCATATGCAATGCCCCTATGTGACATTAACCAAAAACAAATCATGTGGCTTACAAGAGAAGATTTATTTTTTGAATCAATACAATAATCACTTCATGTTTTATTACAATGAGCTAGATGTATAATTTATATAATTTCAAATATATGATACTAGCACTTGAAACATTTCAATCAACATTATCCAGAACAAATAACAAGTAGTAAGCTAGACCAATTACCAATTTAATCAAAACAAGTATTTCAATCACAATTATTATCCATCTACTAATCATTCAATGGTGCACAATTTTTCTCAATAACAATAATACAATAAATTTTCCCTCAAATTGTTATATATAATCAACCTTTAATCCTTATAAGTGGATCACTCGGCCCATTACATTCAAATACAAATTGCATGTAAATTGTCAAATACAATTCTTTATAAAATGGTTGGAAAAAGACTTGTTCTAGCACTCTTCTTGTAAATACCTTTTTTATTGAATATTACACCTTCTAGGGTTAATTCACTCTTCTTGTAAATACCTTTTTTATTGAATATTACACCTTCTAGGGTTAATTCATATAAACAAAATCGATTTGGAATGTAAAAAAATATCACTCTCCTTCAAACCTAATTAATGCTCAAGTGACATAAAAGTGTTTTATATTGTTAATAGTAGTCGTTCCGTTAATGAGATAACATTATGGAGAAAGTCAATGTATGTATCTACTCAATTAATTCTACTTTTTAAAAATCATATACATGATAATATTTTACATCATAATGATACCAAGAATGAAAACTTTAATTAGATATGTACAAATCAATTACTTAATGTAAGACCCAAAAGGGAAAATTGCCAAGGTTTTCTCACTATGGGTTTTTTTAAGATCAAATGATGACTTATAATAAATAAATAAAATGGATTAAGCCCCTTGATAAGAGAGTAAAACACTCTCTGAGAAATAATATATTATCTCGTTAATCATAGGGACAAAAATTAGAAAAATCCTATCTTAAAAACCTCTCAAATAAAAAATGTAAGCTTGGAAAACATGTTATAAGATGTATATGCATTTTTTTTTAATGAAGGAAAGGATCATATGTGAGGATGTATATGATATTGTTCTTAGAAACAAGTGTATGTCTCTGTGTTTTACATGAAACAATTCATAAAACTTCTTTAAAATAGTCATGTAAGTGTTAATTAAGGTTAAGGTATTTAGTTAGGTTTTAGAATAATTGTGAAGCTATGTTATAACCCTATTCCAATGCATAATTATCTTATGTAATATTTAATTCAATATTTCTCTAAAATAAAAAAATATAAAGATAAATTCAAGCTACAAGTTGTGTGTATATAAATTGGATTTTCTAAAATTGCATACATTTTTATGATGGTTGTAAAATATATTTTCTTGATTATTCTTTAATTTCAAGATTATTCAAAGTATTAGATCCAATTCTCCTTTTCCAAATATAAAATTAGATTATTGGTTAACCATCCTACCAACTTCCTAATGGATACTCTTCTTCCCTAGGGGTCCTTGAGCTACAATGAATTGTACAAAAAGAGTATAAAAACTAGCATGTACAATGTGTGGCTCATACAAAGCATCTAAGGTTACCACCTCCATGGTACTAGCACATTCTTGAGATGAAACTGAACACCAACTAACCAAAACTATTTGTGTTATGGCATTCATCCAACATTATGGTGCAAAAAGGTGAGCTCTCAAGGCCATGCCTCCTTTCTTATATATCCTTTAAGGCTCATGCCATTTATCCATGTGTCACTCAATGCACAAGTAATTATTTTATTTAAAATGAAAAATATAGATTATTCATAACATCCCAACCTCTTCTCTTATTTTTACTCTTAGATTTTCCCTAGATCTCGTTTCTTTTTCCTCATTGAGTGGGTGCACATGAAATTGTTAATTTCTATTAAATTAGTTAAAATTATATTTCCATCCATTTAACTCACTCATTTCTATATGCATTTCCATTTCCAATTATAAAATAAATTCTATTTCCATTTTCGTAAAGATGTGCTATGATCAATCAAACCACTCATACAGTTCACGTAATTTACCAAGCTAAAATAAAATGCATAAGACACATGATACTTTTTTCCAAAGTATATATAAATTGAATCAAATTCAATACTAAGGGTGAGATGAATTTAACTCAGATCCTTCAAGTATTTGATTCAAAAAGCTAGACATGATCACTACAACTCTTCAAGTACCTTGCACCGAGAACTAGACATAACCTCTACAACTCTTCAAGTGAATAATGCTAAAGGTTTCATGCCCCTACATGCTATTCAATTACTACATATTGGTATGTACCAAGGATGCCATGTTCACACATTCCCTTCAAGTACTACCTATTGGTATGCACCAAGGTTTCCATGTTCCCACATGCCCTTCAAGTATAATTTTTCAATGATGGGGAACAATGTCAATGTTGGGAATTAACTAACCCATCTCATTCACCACTAGTGACAGTCTAATGGTGACTGAGGAATAAGGATTGACACATTATTGCATGCCCCTCAGTAGGACCTAGTAAGTGACTTCCACGACATACCATTATGGAAACATGTAACCTCCAAGCAAAAACATAAAATATATTGTTTTCAATCTATTACACAACAGGGAGAGTAGTAGGCAAGAAAAGGAAACATAGATCTCCTCTCCTTTAGTACACTCATGCCACATCTCAACATATAACCCTTTGTCCATGTATAAGCTTATTTGGAATATATTTTTGTGTCTTACACACATCTAGATACAACATATCAAATAGCGCTATCTAATAATCATGAATAAACAATAAGAAATTTCATATACATGTCAATTATACATTACTTGACCCCATCATGGGTCCACATATTTTTACTTAATTCAGAGTCCATATGCACATGTGGTTCTTCCTGTCACACTTGACAAACCATTGGTAGCATCATATAACATAATAGATTTGATCATGTAACCATATCTTCATTTTCAATATTTCATGGCATCATAAGAACATTAAAGCATAAACCATAAAAGATCTGCGTCTGCCTCAAGAAATAATCCCATCAAATTAGATCACATCAGCCATAAATGTATCTATAACCAACTGAATCATCTTGTAACCAAAATGCTCTTAAATAATAATACCATACAATTCTTGACTTTAAAGACAAAGCAAAAGAGGACACTATATCAAGTGGATCAAGTTAATGAGAGGATGGATCAATTAGATCAAGTTAAATCCCTTTAATAGATTTAAAACTTCATTGTACAAGTTTGCTAAGGATGCAAGGCATAAATTTCTTAGGGAATGGAAGGATTTAGGAAAGGGAGTCATCTAATATTAGAAAGAAGGTTGTGGATTAGTCAACCTTGAATTAGCCTTTTATGAACCATTTAACGTTGTTCGAGGGAAATGTCAAAACCAACCATAAAAGGCAATTTTCTTTCGAAATAGAAGGCTTTAAGTAGAAGGATTTATGTGAAAAAAATAGGGTGTGACACGACATGAAGAGGAAGTCATCTAATCTTGATAAAACATCCCTCCACTTCCTAGAATTTGATGATACAAAAAGTTAGAATTCCCATCATTTCAAAACTCTAATTGATTTTTTTATGGTGACTTGGGTCGATTTTGAATTTGGAAAAACCCTTAAGGTCATTGTTCCACCATGCATAGGCTTTGGATAATGGTAGAAATCTACTTGTACATAAAATTTGTGTTGGATTCTTATTAGATTTGAGGTTGAAAAGAGAATTTGTTTACTACAAGATTAGCTTACTACCATGAAGAGTTAGGAGATAACCATGAAGATAAAGACATTATGTGATCTTTATACATGGTGTGAACTTGTTAGAATACTAACACCTATTTGTAAATATAATATGGTAACATTTTTGTTTTTAAACAATAAGGTCCATTTTTTTAGTGTAAGAAGCAAAGCCAAAAAAATAAGAATCTGTCCAAAGTGAGTCAAAAAATAATGATAGAGTAATAGTCAATTATGCTTTTCTAGTCCAGGTAGTAGGGTAGTTGGTCAACACATGATTTAGTCCCCATCTAGTCACTTCAGTGGTTCAAGTACTATGGGTATCTTTGTGACACCTCAACCCTCCTTAAAGCCTTCAATTCATAGAGACAAAATGTTAGATAGTAATGACTCATTAGGATGCATCTTGATGTTTAGGGATTAGGTTGGGGGTAGTTGGAGGAGGTTGAGATATTCTCTCACCTTCTCCCTACAAAAGTGGAATAAGTTTGATCTCACTCCAGCTACATATGCACCTGTTGTATCTCTATTTATCAAGCAATAATACAAATTGTTTATGTGTGTGAGCCTAATTCTTCCAATCTCTAAATTGGTATCAGAGCTGAGGTGAGAGGTTAGAGGTGAGATTGATGCATATTGGGAGAGGTTGGCTGGTAAATTCAATTGCTGAATGTTGAAGATGTGTCATCGCTTCTGAATTCTAAATTTGAGTCGCTGAAGGATTATTCCTATGCAAGGGACATTGATCCGTTTTTTATTACACTAGTTTTGAATTTGATTGGTTTTCTGTTTTTTTTTACTGTACTGATTGTGCTTCAACATCAGAGAGGATTGTATAATTGAAGCAAATTGGGATTATCAAATCAATTTCTCTCGCAAGATTTGGCAATTGATCATGTAAAATCTAAAGCCGTGTTACGACCTTATTTCGGCGTCTTTGAGCAAATTGCTATTGTCAAATCAATCGCACTTACAAGCCTTGGCCACTTGGTCCTGTAAAAAGTAAAGTGTGTTGGGACCTTATTTCACCAGTTTGTTGTCTGTCTGAATTATTATTTTCTAATTGATCGATTAATTATTTGTTGCCATCCAAATTGCTAGAGACATCATCTGCGTCATTTGCGTTTCATGAAGGAAGAGGTGATGTATTGAAGGTGGACGTACTAATTGCAGGATGTATTGTGTTGTGTAAAGACCTGCTGCCAAGCCCTCTCAAGCTCAGATCGTTGATTAAAGCAGAAGCTGCCACACCTGTGATCTACCGAAGCACTCTGGGATTCAAGCGCTGCCACTGCTCACTCTATTCATTTTAGTAAAGGAGTGATATCAAAAAGGAAATCAGGTTTGGTAAGGTAATATGGATTCTTTACCTATGGAGAAATTTGATGGTAATAATTTCCATACATGGAAAGTTAAAGTTCAAATGCATTTGATGAATAGAGGTTTGTGGAGCATAGTAAAATGCACAGAACAAGCACCTAATGATCTGAGACATACTAATTGACATACTAATTGAATGGAAAAAGAAGGAAGAAAATGCTAAAGCTATTATTGGTTTGGCTCTTTCAGATATGTAATTGCATTTGATTGATTTAGCAAAATCAACTAACGAAATTTGGGAGGAATTAAGTAAATTATTTGGGGAAAAGGATATGAATGCAAAGTTCTCTTTAAAGCTGCAACTCTTTAGTCTCAAAATGCATGAAGAGACTTGTCTTTCTACTCATATAAATGAGTTAATGTCTCTACTTAGACAATTAGCTAAAACAGGTATCAAGGTAGATCCAGATGATGCTAAAGCAATTCTATTGAATTGTATATCTTCTAAGTATAGCAATGTTGTATTTACATTAACTCAGTTACCCTCACAAACATTGGAAGGAATGTTAACATCAATGTTAGCTGAAGAAAAAAGGACATATTCTGAAAACTTGGATGCAGGTGGTCAGCGTGAAATTGCATTGTACTCAAAAGGTAAAATGAGAAAAACCAAGGGTTCAACAGAATGCTTCTATTGTCACAAAAATGGACATATAGCCTGGAACTATAGATCTCGTGCTAGAGATCTCCTAAATGGCAAGGAATCTGCAAATATTGCCAACCTGGAGGAATTATCAGAATCAGAAAGTGATGAAGAACCACGAGAGCCATCTCTCATACTGTTCTAAAATAAGGAAGTGATATTTATATATTTATGTATGTGTGGTGTGTGGTGAGTTTAAACTTTTTTATGTAAGTGTTTATGTAAAACTAAGAACTTGTATCTTGATGCAAGCTAGCAGCCTCAGTTTCAAGTACAAACATTCTTATGTTTAAGGTCATCTTGTATAGAGGAATTTTGAAGACATATAATGCTTCATTATTTGAAATCTTTTATCACGGAAGCCCCAATGAGCCAAGTTATCAATTTGTCAGTTATACAAGTTCTACAAAGATGGTCGGAAGCAGTTTTATTTGTGTTGAATGAATTGGTAGCTCGAAGATGATGGAGAGAAAGAGCATGTCTATGAAGTTCAGAGATGGGTGTAACTGCATATGAGGATCAATCAAACAGTTTTTGTTGTAACCATTTGTTATGTTGTGTAATGTAGTCATTAAGGGAGGTTGTTAGATAGTAATGACTCATTAGGATGCATCCTGATGTTTAGGGATTAGGCTGGGGATAGCTGGAGGAGGTTGAGATATTCTCTCACCTTCTCCCTACAAAAGTGGAATAAGTTGGATCTCACTCTAGCTACATGTGTACCTGTTGTATCTCTATTTATCAAGCAATAATACAAACTGTTTATGTGTGTGAGCCTAATTCTTCCAATCTCTAAATCAAAAAGGCTATTAATTTTTCTTTTCGATCTATTTCTATTGCATAATATGAGTAGGTGATAAATTTTTACTTCAGATTCTAGAAAATAAGAATTGGTGGTAAAATGATAGAATAATAGTTAATTCTTTTTTTCTAATCCAGGTAATAGTCAGCATGGGGTTTAGTCTCATTAGTCACTTCACTCTGTCTTTACCTTTGTTACACCTCCACACCTCAACCCTCTTTAGATCCATCAATTCATAGAAACTAATCCACATAATAAGGTAGTTGGTCAGCATGGAGTTTAGTCTCATCTAGTCACTTCACTCCACATCTTGTGGGTGCCTTTACCTTTGTTACACCTCCACACCTCAAGCCTCCTTAGAGCCATCAATTCATAGAAACAAAACAAAAGTTGTTAATTCTGCTTTTTTATCCATACCTCAACCCTCCTTATCGCCATCAATTCATAGAAACAAAAAAGTTGTTAATTCTTCTTTTCTATCCATATTTCTATGGCATGTGAGTTGGTGATAACTCTTTACTTGGGATTCGGGAATTGGGTTGAAAGTCAATGGAGATTGTAAATTTAACATCGAGAGATCAGCGAAATTTATTCTTGAGTATTAATAATCACATATGAATGCAGCCTGTCATCACATTTCATTTCATTGGTGACTGTTTCATTCTGTCGACCACTTAAAGGATATGTGCTTGTGCAGTGAACTGTATATCCAAGAAATTTAGTGAAGGATGTGACGACTGTGAATTATATATCCACGAAATTTAATATGTCCGGATGAGAGGATATATAAAAAGTCTCTTTCATTACTTCTTTTTCAAAGATGTATTCCAATTTCCTTCTCTTCAATTTAGATTCGATGTCTAATTTATCGTGGTCTGTATCCATGCAAACAGACACAAAAGCATAAAATTAGAAGAAATGACGATAACAGTACTGTAAAAATCAGAGTTGATACACCAGTAAATAAAAACTAATAATAAGTTCAAGTCAAGTGTGAACTCGAACAAGAATGTTACTATGAGAAGCTTGTGAAAATAAACACGATGTTGAAGGGTGTGGTGAGAATTTAGTCAATGGATTATGAAGGGTGTGGCAATAGTTTATTGAATACTGTAAATCTCCATTGAAGCCATTCGCTGGCGTGTAGATATAAATCTCTTTGTGTCTTGAGTCATCTATAAGGTAAATCATTTTATCCTTACAATTTAACACTATCTCATGAGATTCTAACCAATCCATACATATGACAATCCATACATATGATCGTAGTATAAGATCCCAAGGTGGTAGTGTTAGTGTATAATAACACTTGAGTAACACATACCCCAAGATCAACTTTACAGTTCTGGACTAACTTCCCTACCTCTTATTTAAGAACAAAAACCATTTTCGCATGATTAAAGTCTTTTTGACTAATTGGCATCATCGCACATCTAGATAATGCATTATATGAAATAAAAATTAATTTTTTTCATATATTATCAATAATTGAATACATATACCATTAATTTTATTAATCATCTGAAGTACTACTAATTAATTCTCAACCTTGTGATTGTTCATCATTGCAAAATCTCGTGGGCTTTACCCAAATCACCAATAATGGTCTAGCTCTAATCCTATCTATATCCTCTTGTGAATATATAAAATATATCTAAAAATGTGTCTCTCCACATGTCAAATACCCCCTTTTAAGAGTCTTCCTCTAATTCACAAATTATATAAATGTTGACCTACTAATCTGTTGAGTCTGCTATAATATAACACCACCCTAGTGCATCAATGACCTATATAATGGTCTTTAAACTCTTGACTGATGTCTTTGGGTGTCTATCACAAGTCTTGTTTGTGCATCTTTGCACCCTACCATTGGTCTTTATGTTCTAATTTACTGACAACTTTGTCTCTGTCCTCTTAAATATAAAGGTCTATATGATCTCGAATGACCACCTCCCGTGACCATGATCTCTTCCGTGTCTATGATAACCCTCTAAACTACCTCATGCAAAGTACCAACATCAATATATGTACTTTTAATCTAATGATATAATTTATCCAATAGAAAAACTTATTGACCTACAACTTCTTTATGTTTACATGTGGTGCATATCTCAAAAGCTCCATAAATCCAGTCTCATAGAACTAACCTATTACCTTGTCTCAAGGAATTGAGCTCATTCAATTTCCTTTCAATGAACTCCTCCGAGAGGTAGTGTTCTCTAAAACCATCCTCAAACAATTCCCATGATATCTTAGATATGTCCATACCCAACTATGGTAATAAGGTATTCCACCACTATAGTGCACTTCCTTTCCGTTGGAAGAAATCCATACACACCTTTATATTAGAATTATAAGCTCTTAGTGAAAAACACATGGCCATATTCTCAATCCATGCTTATGTTTCATCTCCATCATTGGAGGCCCAAAATTCTAGAAACTTAACTTTTTCTAATTCTCTTTAACCATTAACATTATGATGGTTTACTGGCCCCTCTCCAAAAATAGAAGCACCACTTGCTTCTTGGTTCAAGCTATTAGTCAATGCATTAGAAATTCATTGAAATGATTGCATCATTAATACAACCTCAACAACTGGTACATTTCCTAAACCTATGCTTTAAGATTAGATGGTGGAGGTTCAGGATGAAGTGGAGGTCGTGCAATGTCTTACTACCCTACTTCCACCTCTTCCTCTTCTTCTATCCATTGTTTTCCTTGCAAGCATGGACATAAATGTCAAGTTTAAATCAGCTAAAATGAAAACAATTATAATCAAGTCAAATTAATAATTCAACACATGTATTTTACTAAGAATTTGGTTCCATAGGACTTAGTATATGTAACCTCACTTTGATAGCATATGCAATGCCCCTTTACGACATTAACCAAAAACAAAGCATGCGGCTTACAAGAGAGGATTTATTTTTTGAATCAATAAAATAATCGTTTCATTTTTTGTTACAATGAGCTATGTATAATTTATATAATTTCAAATATATGATACTAGAACTTGAAACATTTAAAGCAACACTATCCACAACAAATAACAAGTAGTAAGCTAGATTAATTGTCAATTTAATCAAGACAAGTATTTCAACCACAATGATTATTCCTCTACTAATCATTCAATGGTTCACATTTTTTCTCAATGACAATAATACAATAAATTTTCCCTCAAATTGTCATATATAATCAACCTTTAATCCTTATAAGTGGATCACTCGATCCATTACATTCAAGTACAAATTACATGTAAAATGTCAAATACAATTCTTTATAAAATGACTGGAAGGAGGCTTGTTCTAACACTCCTTTTGTAAATATTTTTTGTATTGAATATTACATTTTCTAGAGTTAATTCATATAAACAAAATTCAATTTGGAATGTATAAAAATATATTTCTTCTTCAAACCTAAACCTAATTAATGCTCAAGTGACATAAAAGTGTTATATATCATCAATAGTAGTCGTTATGTTTGGAATAATGAGATAACATTATGAAGAAAGTCAATGTATGTATCTACTCAATTAATTCTACTTTTAAAACATCAATTAATTCTACTTTTAAAACATCATATACATGGTAATAGTTTACATCATAATGATACTAAGCATGAAAAATTTATTTAGACATGTAAAAATTAATTACTTTCTTTGTAGATTATAAGGGAAAATTCCCAAAGTTTTCTCATTATGGATTTTTTTATAGATCAAACGATGACTTCTAATAAATAAATAAAATGACTTAAGACACATGATAAGAGAGTAAAACACTGTCTAAGAAAGCATTTATTACCTCCTTAATCACTGGGACAAAACTTAGAAAATCCCCCCTTTAAAAACCTCTCAAATAACAAATTTAAGCTTCGAAAACATGTTATAGGATGTATATGCATTTTTTTTATGAAGGAAAGGATCATATGCAAGGATGTATATGGTATTGTTCTTAGAAACAAGTGTGTGCCTATGTTTTACAAGAAACAACCCATGAAACTTATCTAAAATAGTCATGTAAGTGTTAAATAAGGTTGAGGTATTTAGTTAGGTTTTAGAATAATTGGGAAGTTTTATTCTAACCCTATTCCAATTCCATAATTCTCTAATGTAATATTCATTTCAAAATTTCTCTAAAAGAAAAAACTATAAAGATAAATTCAAGTTACAAGTTGTGTGTATATAAATTGGATTTTCCAGAATTGCATACATTTTTATGATGGTTGTAGAAGATCCTTCCTTGATTATTCTTTAATTCCAAGATTACTTTAAGTATTAGCTCCAATTATCCTTTTACAAATATAAATTAGATTATTGGTTAACCATCCTACCAACTTCCTAATGGGTACTCTTCTTCCCTAGGGATCCTTGAGCTACAAAGAGTTATATGATAAGAGTACAAAAACTAACATGTACAATATATGGCTCCTCCAAAGAATCTGAGGTTCCCACCTCCATGGTACTAGCACATTATTGAGATGAAACTCAACACCAGCTAACCAAAAATATTTGAGCATTATGGAATTCATTCAACATTATGGTGCAAAAAGGTGAGCTATCAAGGCCATGCCTCCTTTCTTATATAGCCTTTGAGGATCGTGCCATTTATCCATGTCTCACTCCATGCATAAGTGATTCTTTTTTTTTTTGTAAATAAAAATAATTATATTACCTTGTGAAAGCAAAAAACTTGTGTGTCCAGATATACATGTGAAAAAGATAGTTGTTCTGACACCAAGGTGGAAACCAAAACGCAAAGGCGTGACATCTGTCCATAGTTACATAACTTGAGAGAAAAACAACAACTGTCAAAATACAACTAGGGGACTTTCCACTTGTTCTGCCACTCTCGTGGAAACCAAAATAGGTGGTGGACTGGGTGCCCCGACCTGAACCAGAGACTATCGAACCTGAGCCTATTGAGGCTGAAATAGAGACCTAAACTAGAGACTGACATAGGAAAAATTGCAAAATTTCTATCCATTGACCCAAAGAAAAAACCTTGAAAGAAGCTATGCATGTGACGAGCCAGGGCGTCCATCGTGATGGAGTCTGAAGGTTAAGGGTTGATAGCACATCGGGTAGCATCTCTTCTCAGGCGCACTTGATAGGGAAGCGTAGAGGGCATCCAGGCATTTTCCAAAGAAACTCTAGCGATGTTGTTGCTTGGCCAGGTCCCTCCTCATTTCAAATATTAAAACCAGGTGGTCATCTGTGAGTCGGTGGGAGTCAGGAGCTGGGTGGTAGTCTTCTTGAGCGTGGTTCTCCTCCAAGGTGAAAAAAATAGAGTTGAAGGCAGCAGTCGAGTCTGTGACAAGGTCTTCTTCCATGGAGGCAGTTGAGTTGTGTCCCGAGTGGCCCTCAAGAGGTAAGGCCTCTTCTTCCACTATGCATCCCATAGAGACTAACTCCTATAGTGGATTAGTGGTGCAGGTAGTAGGTTGGTGCTCCACAACGGTCGAGGCAAGGAAAGGAAATAATTATGCTCAGTTGGGCGTAAATTATTCTTCCACCAGGCAACCACCTTGGAGACTCTCAGTGCTGGAAGGACATGTCTGTTGTTGATCCTGTGCATGCCAATTGAGCCTCGACAGACCTAGAGGGACCTCATCCAAAACTGGAGCTCGAGAGGTAAGTCCCTGGTCGTGGTGAGGCCAAAGCTCTGAAGGGGCATGCGCAGACCAATTCTTCTCCGAAGAACCCAGGTGGTATTCGCCTAGTGTGAGAGATCGTGAGGCAGTCCCCAGGTGGTTGTATAGTCCAAATGTATTGTAATAGGTCGGCCCTCGACGAGGATTTCCATGTTCTTCTGGCATGGATGCGCAAAGCACCAGGCGAGTTAAAAACCTGTAGGAGCAAGCTGAGTCTCGAGGTAGGATCAATAGAAGAATGATGAGCTCCAGGCTCAAATGCTCAATATAACATTTCCCACACAATGAAAAGACTAAGAGGGCAACGACATTGATGGCTCTGGTAGCCATTAGTGCTGGTGTGATGGAAATCTTAAGGATCGTACTGAAGCCGAGCCCAGGCTTCCATTAAGGAATGATGCATTAAGGATTGGCATTTAAGAATGAGAGCTATCGCGACTGGATAGGGAGGAAGGGTTGTGGCGAGAGGCTTTAACTTCCCTCGTGATCGCCTCGTCCAATGACGCATGTGGCCCATGTGGCCCATGTGTCACCCCATCCGGGGATGCACAAGTAATTATTTTATTTAAAATTAAAAATATAGATTATTCATAACATCCCAACCTCTTCTCTTATTTTAACTCTTAGATTTTCTCTAGATCCCTTTTCTTTTTCCTCATTGAGTGGGTGCACATGAAATTTTTATTTTCTGTTAAATTAGTTAAAATTGTTTTTCCATCCATTTAACTCACCCATTTATATATGCATTTTCATTTCCAATTATAAAGTAAATTCTATTTCCATTTTCATAAAGATGTGTTATGACCGATCAAACCACTCATGCAATTCACACAATTTTCCATGTTAAAATAAAATGCATAAGACAAATGATACTTTTCTCCAAAATATATATAAATTGAATCAAAATCAATACTAAGGGTGAGATTAATTTAACTCAGATCCTTCAAGTATTTTATTCCAAGAGCTAGACACGATCACTACAACTCTTCAAGTACCTTGCACCAAGAACTAGACATAACCTCTACAACTCTTCCAGTGAATAATACTAAAGGTGTCATGCCCCAACATGCTCTTCAAGTACTACCTATTGGTATGTACCAAGGGTGCCATGTTCCCAATGCCCTTCAAGTATCATTTTTCAATGATGGGGAACAATGTCAATGTTGGGAATTAACTAACCCATCTCCACCACTAGCGAGAGTCTAATGGTCACTGAGAAATAAGGATTGACACATTATTGCATGTTCCTCAGTAGGACCTAGTAAGTGACTTCCACGACCTGTCATTATGGAAACATGTAACCTCCAAGCAAAAACATAAAACATATTGTTTTCAACATATTACATGATCGGGAGGCTAGTAAAAAATAAAACGAAACCTAGACCTCCTCTCCATTAGGACAGTCATGCCACATCTCAACATATAACCCTTTGTCCATGTATAAGCTTATTTGGAATATATTTTTGTGTCTTTAAACACATCCAAAGACAACATATCAAAAAACACTCTCTAATAATCATGAATAAACAATAATCAATTTCATATAGATGTCAATTATACTTTACTTGACCCTATCATGGGTCCACATATTTTGACTTAATTCGGAGTCCATATGCACATGTGGTTCTTCGTGTCACACACTTGAAAAAACATTGGTAGCATTATATAACATAATAGATTTCATCATATAACCATATCTTGATTTTCAATATTTCATGGCATCATAAGAACATTAAAGCATAAA
>ML798159.1:240462-251195 GCA_009831015.1 Picea engelmannii
TATTGCACCATAACACTAGATATTTGAAGGTAAACATTGAAAAAAATGAACCTTAACAAGTGATAACATCTCAACATGACACACGTGTATCACAAGTAGAAAACCAAACCCTGGAGTTGCTTCCCCAAAACCAAGCTCGAGTTTATGTTCCACTTGGTACACTTGACACAAGACCAACATGGTAGGATTCATTAACATTTCCACTTCTAATGCTTCATTCTTTTATTTTATTATCCCTTGTTTAATTTTAACTATGATGAATAGTTAACAAGTAAGATAGCCCTCATTCCTACCCCTTCTCCTATAACCCCTCTCATTGTTGACCTACCCTTACCTTAGAGCCTTACTCTCCTTTCCAGCCTTCCCTTAAGAATACTTGTGACACACCCTTTTCCTAGGAACTAAATCCTCCCTTATCCTCAATCCTTTCTCTTACCAACCCATATGGGGAACCTCCTTTTCTTCTTATCCCCTACTTATGAAACCCTTTTCCCTCCACTTTGGGTTTGAAAACTAGGAATTTTCCTTTCCTTATGCCCACCTCTCTCTTCCTTAGCCAACCCTTTAATTGACTTATTTCCTTAATGAGTTCCATGTGAGCTATCTCTGAACTTAGTTTGACAATGACATCTTCTTTCTTGTTTTTCCTTACTCATCCCTAGACTATGTTGGACATGTGTTATATTTTTTGTAGGTAGACTTAGGCACATCTTGGAAGGGGTTTGGGGGATAGCCCCCAAGTGAAGGGGATAGGGGGAATAATCCTCTTGATTGGGGGGGTAAGAAGGCCCTCCATATGGGTCTTTGGAGGTGAACCCCTTGAGATTTATTTTTTATCTCTTATTTATTATTTCAGATAATGGTTTCATCCCATTGTACATTAATTTTGGTTAAGGAATTAGCATTGTAATTTAATAAGGGTTAAACGGTTATGGTTATAGATGTTACAAAATACCTAGATATTATATGGTGAAGGATGGATTTAATACAATGAGATATAGAGAGATGTGTCTCTTATTAAGGTTTGTTTTCCTAGTTAATTGTTTCCAAGGTATATCTTGTGTATGCTATGTGAATGTGCCATTGTTAATCTTATGTTATAGATTATAACAACATTGCTTTTTCTTGCACGGGTTTATAAAGTATTTATTTGGTATCAAAGTGAGATTATTGGCTACAAGAGGATGCCTTTTTTATTAGGGTTTATCTCATTTTGTGAAGAGAAAGGGTATCTTGGGTCTGCAATAAACTTGTTCTTGATTGGTATATTTGTGCAGTGAATCATGTGTAAGGAAAAATGGCAAGGAATACAAGAATAGAAATAGAGAATTTTAAACAACCAGATCTTCAAATTATGGAAGCTAAAGATGGAATATCTTCTTGTAGATAGAGAATATAGATACAAAAATTATTGGTATGTTGAAAGAATATTGGGAAAATATGGAAAGAAAGGAAATAAGTATGATTTGACTCTGCCTCTCGGATTTGATGTTGTTGGATATCTTTAGAGAAGATAGTTTAAAGAAGTTGTAGGATAGGTAAGGTCATTTGGATTAGTCAAAGTCTCTAGTAAACCAATTGTTTCTTTGAAAGAATCTATATAATCTTAGGACAAATGATGGAAACACTATGATAGAGCATCTAAATTCTTTTAATACTTTCGGAAGTCAACTTTATTCTATTAATATTAAGATGGAATAAGAAGATTTGAAGGAAATGATGAAAATTTGTTAAAGTTGGGAATTATATGAAAGATTCCATATCTAAGAATGTTCATAATAGTAAGCTATCTAAAGATTTACCTTCCATAAAACAAAAACTTCAATGGAAGAAGGAGGTGATTCTTACTTGGAATCTACAAGTACACATTCATATCTTGATGTATGGTTGGTTGAATCGAATGATTCATTTAATATGACTCCTCTCAAGGAATGGTTTTATAAATATGAAAAGTACAGTAGAGCTAATGTTTTCCTAGGATATGACTTGACAACCAAAATCATATGACATGGAAGCATCAAGTTGTTGTTGAAAGATGGAAGGATTAGAACTATCCCTAGTGTTCTGTAAATTATAGATCTAGCCATAAATGTGATATCCCTAAGTAAGATGAGTGATGCAGCGGTGAATATTATATTTAAACATGAAACTTGCAATATGGTTGAGGAGAAATGATGTTGATGATGGGATTTCTTACAGGAACTATGTACAAGCTATTGGTAAGCACTATTAATGATGGGTGTAATGGTTCTATTGTTCCTTAGTGTAGTAATGAAGAAGACAAGACCCCTAATATCCCTACAAAGAAGACAATACCATGGAATCAAATATTGGGACATATTGGAGGGAAGGAGATTCGAGCATTACATGGTAATAGTATGGTTGAAGGTGTGTCTGATTTCTCATTAAATTTCAATTTTTGTAAACATTTTATATACAGTATTCAAAATCGGGTAACATTCCCCAACTAGTGCTACAAGAGAAAAAGGAATCTTCGAGTTGATACACAAAATGCATTTGGACTTGTACCTATTGCATCACTACGTAAATATGTTACATTCATATATTATTTCTCATGAAACATGTGGATATATTTTCTCTGGAAGAAATTTGATGTTTTTAATAAATTTAGAGCATTTAAGGCTCTTGTAAAAAAATAAACAAAGAATAAAACAAAGGTTTTGAGAACAAATAATGATGGATAATTCTATGTAAGCAAGTTCAAGGAATTTTGTAAGAGGTGCAAAATAGAAAGGTAAAATACTACTCCAAATGCACCTCAACAAAATGGAGTTGTAGAAAGAACGATTAGGGAGTTGATGGAAAATGAAAGAAGTATTCTCAATGGTGCATGGTTATCATTGGAATTTTGGGAGAAGGCAGTGGACACTGCATGCTACTTAGTAAATCGATCACCTACATCAACATTGGTTGATAAAAATCTACATGAGGCATGGATTAGTAAAAAAACACTCTTAACATGTGTTTGGTTACATGATGCTTATGTTCATATTCCAAGGGAAAATATGAGTAAGTTTGATAATAAAGAAGAAAAATGTATCTTTACTTGTTATGAAGATGGTATAAGAGGTTATAAACTTTGGAGATAGTAACAAAGAATATTTTTTATAGTTGAGATATAGTATTTGGAGGTTTAAGTTGTTCCAAAGTAGGAAGTAAACCAATGGAAAAGAACTAGAGACAATAGAGTTTGAGTTGGAGGGTGAAGAATCTCACTCAATAGAAGAAGAAGATGAACCAAAAGAGGAAGAAGCTCAAAATCTATTCTTGAGCAGACTAGTTCAAAAAAGAGGAAAACCATAAAGGTATACTTGACCTTATTTTCATTATAGTTTTATTCTATCTATTGTTGATGGTGGTTTGCAAGAAGGACATGGTTGATAAATGGATGCTTTGGATAAAAATCAGTCTTGCGATCTAGTTGAGTTTCTAACTAGAATAAAACCTATTAGTAGCAAATGGGTGTTTAAGAAGAAGTTGAATGTACAAGATAATGTAGAGAAGTGCAAATATTTCCTAGTAACAAAGGGATATTCCTAGGTGGAGGGAATTGATTTTGGTGATATTTTTTCTCATGTTACTAAATTAACTTCTCTTAGATTTACTATGCCTATAGTTGCTTCTTTTGATCTTTAAGTAGAGAAAATGGATATAAAGGAAACATTCCTAGATGTCAATATTGAAGAAGAAATCCACATGAAACATCCATAAGGTCTTGCAATGAAAGGAAATAAGGAGTTGGTTTGCAAGTTAAAGAATTCCATGTATGGATTAAAACAATATCCAAGAATATTGTATCAAAAAATTGATAATTATGTATAGGAACTTGGCTTTTCAAGAAGAATGTTAAATACTATGTGTATTCCAAATAGGTTGGTGATAATTTTATTTATGTGATATTGTATGTTGATGATATGCCATTGATTAGAAACAATTAGGAAATCATCAAGGATGTCAAAGCTCAATTTTCTTGTAAATTTGATATGAAAAATCTTGGTGCTACAAATTTTATTTTGGGCATGGAAATTAAAAGAGATTGGAAAAACAAGAAACCATGGATTCAATAGAGTAAATGTCTTGAGACGATATTGTAGAGACCTTTAATATGCATGAATGTAAATTGGTAAAGGTCCCTATTCTTGTAGTTTCAAAGTTATCTGCAAATTAGTATCTCAAGACTCAAGTTGAGGTAGAGGACATGTCTCATGTTCCATATGCAAGTGTTATTGAGAATCTAATGTATGGTATGGTATATACTATACTAAAAAATTCCCATGTAGTGGGAGTTTTTAACCAGTATATGCCAAAACTAGAGAAACAACATTTGACAACTATAAAGAGGTTCTTCATATATTTTTGTGGCACGTCAAATTATACAATTTGCTACCAAGGAAGACCTAACCCTCATAAAGAGATATAAATGCTTGGTTTTGTTGATGTAGATTGGGTTGGATATCTTGAGAAACACACGATCTACAAGTGGTTATTTTTGTTAACCTATGTATTAGATCAATTAGTTGGATGTGCAACAGGTAGTCCATAGTTGCATTGTCAACTGCAAAAGATGAATACATGACATATATTCATGGAAGTAAATAAGTTGTATGGTTGCAAAGATTGCATTAAGATATTGGTTTTGTTTGAAAAGTGGTGAGAATAGGTTGTAGCATCTCAAGTGCAATTTTTCTAGTAAATAATCCTAATTATCATTATAAGACAAATTATATTGATGTGCAGTAACATTTCATTAGAGACATGGTTGAAAAAACCAAAGTATTGTTGGAGAAGGATGATACCTTCAATGTTGAAGATTCATTGACAAATTCTATTAGTAATGAAAATTACTCTCGGTGTAGAGAATAAATGGGAATTATTGCCCCTAATAGTTGATTATATGAATGTCTTCCCCTTTCCCCCATTTATTCCAAAGTAATCAACAAGTGGGAGAATGTTAGATATGTGTTGTATCCTTTGCAAGTAGACTTAGTCACATCCCTGTAGGGGTCTAGCGGCTAGCCCTTCAATGAATATGGTCCAAAGGGGAATTACCTTCTTGGTTGGGGGGTCATGGGGGGCCAATGGCCCCCCTATATAAGGGCTTGTCGATGGAGCCCCCGAGATTGTTTTTTGGTCTGTTATGTGTTATTTCATCCAATAGTTTGACCAATTGTAAACTAATTTTAGTTAAGGAATCAAGGTTGTAACATAATGAAAGTTAATAGATTAGGGTTTTGGATGTTACAAAATATCTAAATATTATATTGAGAATGATGAAGTTAAAACAATGAGATAGCAAAAGGTGTGGCTCTTGATTAGGTTGTTTTTTCTCGATTAAGGGTTTCCAAGGTAAATCTTGTGTATATTGTGTGAGTGTGTCATTGTTAATATTATGCTTTATATTATGTTAGTATTTCTTTTATTGGATAGGTTTATCAAACTTTTTAGAAAAGTCACCCTATTTATTACTTCTTCCCATTCCTTTCCCTACTCTGCTTGAGGTAGGTCCCACCTGATTGCTTAACTATTAACATTTTTTTCAACCTATAATTTATCTCTCAAGTACACATTAGGAAAACATATCGTTGATTGGTTTCTTTTAGTATGTTGAGGTTGCATTAACCACTAGAGATAATATGGTTGGTTGATACAAGTTGATTGAATCTCTTAAAGGGATAGCTTAGGTCTCTTGTTATTATCTTAGACCTTTCCACATTCTAGGCGGTTGTCATCAACTTTGAACCTTTTCAATGCATTTAAACATTCCTTCTCAAGATCATACATGGCATCAACAACATACAGGTAAGCATAGGGGCGATATCTCTTATTTTCTTCCTTTACTTTTGCACTTTAAATCTATATCCTAGTTTTTCCTTAATTGATTGTGTGATAGTTAGATTTGATTGCCATCCTCCCTCTCCCAATGTCTCTTGATTGTCGTGCATCATTACTCACTTATTTTCATATTTTTCTTCATTGTGTGTTGGCATATGCACACATATGGTACATGTATAGTTTTTGTTTGTATTGGTATTAAGGTGAAATGGCTTGTTATGCTTACTATGGAATTAGCTCTATTGCATGATGATTCCATCCTTATGTCAAGGAATTTGCTCCTACTACCTTTTCCATATAGAAACTTCCTTGCTTCATTTTGTATCCTTAAAATTTTTCTTACTAATACTAACCTATTTTCACTTTCCATGGGGGAAAATGTAGTGTGTGGATTTTCCACTTCATACTATTCATCCACATATTCCCTCCAACATCATTTTGTGGAGTTTATGTTATGTATTATCGAATCCAAAGCTACCCTAAGATGACATAAAGTTCCTCCCCATAATCCTTGAGATGGCTCACATGTGTTGAAGTTTGAATTTAAGTGTCCTATTCATGGTCTAAACATGTGATTTTAATGTTCCATTGATGTTTAGTACCATTGTAGGGTCCACTAGTCTTTTTCCTTGGCCTCCCTACCCCTTGGTTTCATGTTTGGCCCAAGGAGACTTCTTAGGTCCCCCATTGGGGTTACTTTTTAGTTGAATGGAACAATTATGGGACTTTCACACCAAATGGTGCCATAGTTATCCAGAAAGCCTCATCCAGGGCCCTAAATATCACCAAATCTATTTGGGTACTATACATTTATAGGGGGTTACTTTGGTCAAACTTACTATTTGGCTTGGTGGTTGGAAAAACACTCTAAACCCCTACTTTTCTTATATTTACCATGCTTATGGTTGATTGTTCAAAAAATCATGTGGAACATAGGGTTGTTTTCTTCTACTATACATGATGTTTGGATATGCCCCCTTTAGTTTTTCAATCAAGTGACTTATAGTTATATTTTTGTATAGAGAACATTGCTTCCACATTATGTGCAAGAACTAGCTATACCATCCAATCATTCTCCATTCTATTTTTGTTGCTCCCCTCTACTATGTTATGGGTTATTTTGGAATTTTGGAAAGTTTTAGATGAAAAAATAATACTCTATTAGATTGAATATTTTCTAACAATTTTTTTATCTCCCTCCACATTACATGCTCTTTGGCTTACTTGGATCATTTATGTCCATCATTTATTATCCTATATAAT
This sequence comes from Picea engelmannii, assembly GCA_009831015.1. Classification (NCBI taxonomy): domain Eukaryota; kingdom Viridiplantae; phylum Streptophyta; class Pinopsida; order Pinales; family Pinaceae; genus Picea; species Picea engelmannii. The sequence continues at coordinate 247,579 of ML798159.1, forward strand.
GCTTCTACAATTGGTGTCTCCTTTTTGCTAGCTTAGATCTCCATTTGTTGGATCAGTCAATTGCATCTAGGGGTGTTTTGGCATCATCCTTAGTCACACTTCAGTCAAACCTCATCCCCACCTCAAATAAATTTCAACATAGACTTGTGAGTAATCAAGAAGTAACCTTCTTCACTGAGGGTAGTTGGGTCACTCATCCCTACACTTATAGTTAGATATTTTTTTGTGTGTGTAGATTTCTTTCCCTCTTTCTTTGATTTTTGATACAAATTAAATCCTTACTTCTTCATATAAGGAGAGATCACAAGAACCCTAGGTGTATAGATTAGGTAACACTTAAGTTTTCTACTTGTTATTTGTCTCTTCTCTAATTTCAAGTTGTTTCCTTAGGTTAGTTTTTATTTGGTTAAGATAGTTTCAAATATAACTAGTGCATGTTCCCTTAGGTTACTTTATATTAGGTTAGGATAGTTTCAAGTCAATCTAATGGATTTTACTATGTTTTGAAGAAAATAAACCCTAAAATACCTTTTTGTTTTTTTTTCCATCAAAGTAAATCAAATAATAAATCTAATGATTAGATGTTTGCATTGGGTTACAAAAGGGTTTGTTAAGGAGTAATTGTTCTTATTTTTGTATTCCTACTTTTATTTATTAAATAGCTTACATAAAGTTAAAAAAGGAGGAGAGAGGAGAGATGAAATTGGATAGTAGTAAAACTTATTTAAAATATCATAATCAGGGATTAAAAATGAACCCGTCACAGCCCATCAACATGCTTCCAACACGTCCTACAAGTATAATTAAATATTTACCCATCAAAAAAATGTGAATTTTTATTATTGTCGTGCTCTTGGAAAATGCAAATCTTAATTCAGATTTTTGTATGAAGGGTAAGGTTTTTAGATCCCTGTCATGTAATTTTAGTTCAATCATGCAATGATAATCGTGTTGTGGATCATCACTCGTAAATCTATGGACCATGATGCCTCCGTCTTCCCCCAACCCCACCTTAACTTGACCAGTACCACAATCGACTTGTCACTTGTTCCAAGTTCCATCAACATGATTCCCAAGTTAATCCAAACCCTTTTAGCCAGGAATGTTAGGAAATGGGCACACATAACTCCAACAAGCCAATATTGTGAATAAAAGGTTAACTAGATTAAAGAAAAACGTTTAGAAGTCCATTTCCTGAAGTTATCCTTGTTCCCACTATGAAACAAAAAGAACTAGCTATGCCAATACAAACCCTAAAATATCCAAGGTTGGGCTCATGCACGAAAAACCTAATTTCATCAACTTAAGAGAGTAATCATTACAAGACACATCCAATAAAGCAAGGGAATACAAAGTGACCTAATGAATGAGAAGAATTGGTGAGTGTGATCATTTGGAGGCCTTAGTCTTTGCAGGTAGAGAAGATGTGAATTGCGATGAGAAACAAACATCATGAATAAGAGAGGCATGCATTAAAATTTAAATACGGGAAAGCTTAACAAAACCATTTTCACATGGAAAACTATCAGGAAATTAAAAACACTTTCGCATCAATCCTAGCACAAGAGACGAAGAATTTAATCAAGAAATAAAATGACACAAGCAATCACACAATACACAGATATTTTACCCTAAAAACTCTTAACCGAGAAAACCATCATTCCTTTGAGCGTTTTTCTCTCTTGTTTTCTTATTCATTAAGAATAAAAGCTTACATGTCTAACCTTGGTCCACACTTAAGACACAATCAAGATCATACCATCTTGCATAGACAAGAAAAACCCTATAGCCAATTCAGCTTACATATGCATGACCAACAACCTCCACTTACACATGCATTAACCTACAAAGTGCATTCTATGATTACCTAACAACAACAACCTTATGGCCTTAAAACATGCCTCTTTATAGTATTTACAAGAGGCAAAAACCACAAATATTGGTTCCCAAAAATAGTTACAAATCTATGCATATTATTGGCTACAAATCCTGCAAATCCCGATATTCTGTTACAGTCGACTCCAAGTCAGGTTTACCAGTCGACTACCATTCGACCTTTATTCGGTTGCTAGTCGGTCGTATCACGCCCGCACTTCGACCTCTTGTTTGTTTACTTGTCGTTGATATCTTCGACTTTGACTTTACTCGGTCGACTCCCTCGACCTTTGACTTGTTTTTTATCTACCTCAACTTTGACTTGTTATCGATCCACCTCGAATTCTACCTGTTTTCAATGTTGTCGATCTACCTTGACTTTGACCTGCTGTCAATCTACCTTGACTTAGAATGTCAGTAGATTCACCTATACTAGACTTTCACTACAAAGAATATATCGTGCTTTGTCTGTCATAATTTACCTTCATAGATCTCTGCTCAAACCTGATTCCTGAGCACAACCTTTGAATCCATACGTCTTATTTGCCTCCATGAGTGGCCTCCATGTATTCAATGTATGTTGTCGACAAGGCTACGACCTCCTGTCACTTACTCATCCAACTTATTTCTCCATCGAACATCTTGAAGACATATATGTTGGTCGACTTCCATCAATCCATATATCCAGCCTAGTCGACGTCGAAAAATCCATGTACCTCTAATTTACCACTGTCACCTCTAGGTTTTCCTTGGTAGCATATAAAATAGTATTTCATGCCACACAAATACTTGAATACTCTCTAAATAGTTGTCCAGTGCTCCTTTCCAGGTGTCAACATGTACCTTCTCAACACTTCCACTTCATGGGAAATTTATGGTCGAGTGCATACCATCGCATACATTAGACTACCAACCACACTTGCATAGGGAACACGTTCCTGTAAGTTTTAAACCCACGAAGTAAAGAAATGCAAATAGATTCTTAATCAATACAGAAATTAATCAATGGCTCATACACAGAGTACACAGAGATTTTATACCGGAAACCCTCAACCAGGAAAACCTTTCTTATTTTCATTATCTCGAATTTCACCATTCGCCATACAATATATACAATGTTTTTAGGTATTTTGTAGATACCAAAACCCTAATCCCTTAATCTGGGATTAATTTACAAATCCGCTAAAAATAGCAAAAACCGCCCAAAAAAAAAAAATTCGGGGCGCCGCCCTGAACGCTGCACATAACCAGGGGGGGGCATACCTGCCCCCCCCTAGGATCCCCCTAGGAAATCACCCGACGCACATGGAAGAGCTCTAGGTGAAGGTATCGTCAGACGCAGTTGTCGTATCTGACGCACCCACACACACACACATGCAAAGAATATAACACATACCCAACATTCTCCCACTTGTTGTTTTCTTTGCATCTAGGGGTCTAAGGGATTATATAGTCAAAAATCCAAGGCAACAATGCCCATTGTTACTCTACACCAAGAGAACTTTTATGTGCTCACAGACTTTGTCAATGAATCTGCAGCATTCTTCAAAGTGTCAACCTTTTTCAGCAACACCTTCTTTTCCTCAACCATGTCTCTCTCAAAGTGATATTGAACATCAATATGCTTTGTCTTCGAATGATAAGCTGGGTTCTTTGCCAGGAATATTGCACTCTGACTGTCACAATCTAATCTCACTGCTTGTTGTACCAACCCAATACCTGAACACAATCTTTGTAACCAT